>JACXGM010021747.1:0-17098 GCA_016801145.1 Umbra pygmaea
AGCAAAGAATAACATAAAACATAAGAAGGTATTCGGTTACAGAGCTCAAAGCCTAAAAAGACTATCTTACCTGATATTGTGAGTGCATTTTCTATCTCATGCCAGAGTTGTGTTTTTGCAACTCTGTTCGCATAACGCTTCTCCGTAATGTTGTACAGCAGTGGCCTTCTGGATCTATAGGATCAGTTGGTCTTCTGTTTCTTTGCTCCAGATGGCCATTATCTCGATATTATATATGTTGGGTTTTTCAGATGATGAAAATTGAGAGGTGAGCAGTTTGTGTCCCTTTTAATTTATATCCATGGGTGCGCAATCTTGGGTCTGTAGTCGTTTACTGCTCACGTCACTTCAATCTACACTCACCTAAAGGATTATTAGGAACACCCATGCAATGATCTACTCAATCAATCACATGGCAGTTGCTTCAATGCATTTAGGGGTGTGGTCCTGGTCAAGACAATCTCCTAAACTCCAAACTGAATGTCTGAATGGGAAAGAAGGGTGATTTAAGCAATTTTGAGCGTGGCATGGTTGTTGGTGCCAGACGGGCCGGTCTGAGTATTTCACAATCTGCTCAGTTACTGGGATTTTCACGCACAATCATTTCTAGGGTTTACAAGAAATAGTGTGAAAAGGGAAAAAAATCCAGTATGCGGCAGTCCTGTGAGGCCAGAGGAGAATGGACCGACTGCTTCAAGCTGAAAGAAGGGCGACTTTGACTGAAATAACCACTCGTTACAACCGAGGTATGCAGCAAAGCATTTGTGAAGTCACAATACAAACAACCTTGAGGCGGATGGGCTACAACAGCAAAAGACCCAACCGGCTACCACTCATCTCCACTACAAATAGGAAAAAGAGGCTACAATTTGCAAGAGCACACCAAAATTGGACAGTTGAAGACTGGAAAAATGTTGCCTGGTCTGATGAGTCTCAATTTCTGTTGAGACATTCAGATGGTAGAGTCAGAATTTGGCGTAAACAGAATGAGAACATGGATCCAACATGCCTTGTTACCACTGTGCAGGCTGGTTGTGGTGGTGTAATGGTTTGGGGAATGTTTTCTTGGCACACTTTAGGCCCCTTAGTGCCAATTGGGCATCGTTTAAATGCCACGGCCTACCTGAGCATTGTTTCTGACCATGTCTATCCCTTTATGGCCACCATGTACCCATCCTCTGAAGGCTACTTCCATCAGGATAATGCACCATATCACAAAGCTTGAATCATTTTAAATTGGTTTCTTGAACATGACAATGAGTTCACTGTACTAAAATGGCCCCCACAGTCACCAGATCTCAACCCAATAGAGCATCTTTGGGATGTGGTGGAAGGGGAGCTTCGTGCCCTGGATGTGCATCCCACAAATCTCCATCAACTGCAAGATGCTATCCTATCAATATGGGCTAACATTTCTAAAGAATGCTTTCAGCACCTTGTTAAATCAATGCCACGTAGAATTAAGGCAGTTCTGAAGGTGAAAGGGGGTCCAACACAGTATTAGTATGGGGTTCCTAATAATCCTTTAGGTGAGTGTATTTCTTTGAGCACTGATCACTAGCTGCACAGCCAATCAGAGTGGTCCCTGTCACCAGCCCTGTGGCCAACTGCCAGACGACCCAGACGCATGTTGAATCGGTTTCGGGCACCTCAAAAAAAGGCCAAAGGAGCCCAATGCATATAGCAGCGGTGAGGGACACCCCGGACAGACTAGAGCGACGGTCGGTCACTAACCGCCCAACTAGTACAGACGGCCAACGGTCGGCTTGGTGTGTCAGGGCCTTAATATACATGTGTAATCCCTTATTTTAACTCCTACACCCTTGAATATTGTGTAGATGTATACTGATTACACAATACTTTATCCTACCTTTATTGTTAATCTGTTGATGTCTGTTGTGAGGTGAGCCTTTTCTTTCTCACTTCTTCCTTTGCATGTCATAAGGTAATCTGTTGACAGTAGGGGTGGTACGGTTCATGAAAAAACATCTGAACCGTGCGGTTCGCTTGTCTCGGTTTACACGGTTCATTGGTACACTGCTAATGTACAACACCTATGTTAAAACACTTACCAGAAATGACGAGGGGATGAGCGCGTCAGCGTGACAAACTCATCCCCCAAATTTCAAAACATACTCTAATGGCATCTCGTTCTGAATACGATCTCATATTTTACGAAAAGAGTTTACCGAAACGAGTTTCTGAAAACATTTTAAGCAAGAAATAGGCCATACAGTTGCTGAATCTGTCTTCATTTCAGATCAACAAAGGTCAGTTTAAAAGATTTTCGTCCGATTTTGATAGGCGGTGTGCCAACATGCAGGTCACGTCTAGAGGTCGACCGATTTATCGGTATGCAGATTAATCTGCCGATTTTTGGTCATTTTTTACATAATCGGCATCGGCCAATATCAAGCCGATTAAAACCCTTCAAAGTCAATTGACGCTCTGGTGGGCGAACGCGATTATCTCGCGAACCCTACATGTAAGCAACTAAAGCTTAAACGTTTATCTATATTTTATCATATACACTATACTCTCTTTTTACGAGTCTACCAAAGTACTAGTTTATTGTTCTATCAACGATTTCACCTCGGGACGCTACTTTTTGGACACACAGAGTTTCTGCCTCGGGAAACTACTTTGGAAACTTCTACCTTGAAAACGAGTGTCTACCCCGGGCGCTATTGGACAACAGAGGAGTCTCTCATCTACTACGACCAGTTGAAAGCTAAGTAGCATGTCGTACTGCAGTTGCTGCTCTCTCCTTCTTGCAAAGATAGCTAAGTTAGAGGCTCGGCTTCAGACGCAGTTGCCAGAAAAGGAATATCCCAGTGTAGCTAACGATAAGAACGCATCGGAGCCACCAGGCAGTGTTGAAAGTAGTAGCTATCCTAACTCCCCACACTGTCCTTGTAGCGGGACAATTTTCTCATGGTTGCTGGCAAAGGGCGCCATCGGCCTGCTCGGCTGTTGTCGAATTCTAAACCACCGACAGACACTTTCAACCGGTTTTCCCCACTTGACTCTGACTCAGGGCCTGAGTCGTCTCTCTTGGGGATTGAGCGGCAGACGTGTCTAAGCAGGACACATGACAAAATGAAAAATTTAGTAATCGGTGACTCCATTACCCATAATATTAGACTGAAGAATCAGCCAGCGATTATACAGTGTTTGCCTGGGGCCAGGGCTACCGACGCAGAGGCTAATCTGAGATCGGTGCTAGCGAAATCAAAAATGGGCAAGGCTAGAGAGTACAGAGATTGTTATTCACGTTGGCACCAACGATGTTAGGATGAATAAGTCAGAGGTTACTAAGCAGAACATTGCTTCAGCATGTAAATTAGCTAGAAAGATGTGTCGGCATCGAGTAATTGTCTCTGGTCCACTCCCAGTCAGGCGTAGTGACGAGATCTACAGCAGACTCTTATAACTCAATCGTTGGCTGAAGACTGTTCTGCCCGTCACAGGAGAGAATTTGTAGATAACTGGCTCTCTTTTGGGGACTCGTCCAGAGTCCCCAAAAGGACAGGAGTCTAACTCCTATAGCCTCACCATGAAATAGGGTGCAGGTTAGGCTGCAGGCTATTAGCCAGTCTGATAGCTTAGAGGAGTCCACCACTAGCATAGCCAGTGAAGTGAGCTCACTTTTTCTCATTGAGGCTGTGACTGTACCTCGAGGGATAAACCACTAGGAGCTAGAGCTCCCCCTATAGGGCTCCGCTCCACTCATAGAACTGGAGTTACAATAACTCCGGTAACTAACGTTCTATATCGTTGGGCTCCTCCCCATAGGGGGAGCTCTAGCTCCTAGTGGTTAAGGGCGGAGCGCAGTGCCGTCAATGTCCCCCTGATTACTCTCTATAGAACCAAAGGCTCAAGAATAACACTAGGGAAGGGGCTGAGAAGAAGTACACCTAAAATGGGAATCCAAACAGCCGAAAGACTAATAAAATGAAAATACTTGTCCTGATGCAACTCACCGAGTAGAACAGGCAAGAATAATAAACACACTGTAGAACCCGGGAGGGAATTCTCTCTCGTCTATCTCTTACCTTCCTCCGGGAACACCGAACGGAAAACGGTGTGACCAAAGGTAGAGGAGGAAACATCCATTAAGTAAAATCTGATGAAGGGGGATGGTGAAGACCATGAAGCCACCTCCCAGATCTCTTCCACTCCCACACCACCGAGAATAGCAACTGAAGTTGCAACACCCCTCGTAGAGTGGGCTCTCACTCCCTCCGGGGGAGTCAGGCCAGAAGAAACGTAAGCCAGCTCAATGGCCTCACAAAGCCAATGGGCCAGTCGGCCCTTGGACAAAGCATTACCAGCCCTCGCTGAACCATAGCACACAAAGAGTTGCTAAGAAGATCTGATGTGTGCAGTCTTGGCCACGTACATATCCAAAGCGCGTACTGGGCACAGACAGTGTAAACCCCTCTCCGTCTCACTCCGAAAAGGAGGGGGAGAGAAGGCGCTGAGTTCCAGAACACTAGACCTGTATGCAGTTTTAATTACCTTGGGAAAAATGGCTGGATTGGGCCTCAAGACAGCCTTGCCATTAGGGCTGCTCGATTATGGAAAAAATCATAATCACGATTATTTTAGTCAATATTGAAATCACGATTATTTAAATCGATTACTCATTGATTTTGGAAATTTGCATGTTGATTTAAAAAAACAGTGAAAATATTCTGACGTCAGGAGCGGGTGCATTTTTTTTACTTTGTTGAGGGTGACCAGCACACATAGTTTGTTAGAATGTTTGGATTTGATTAGACAGCAATTTCTTTCAATTACAAATAATTTATTTATATTTATTATATTAAATAAATTAACACTTCTAAACGTATCTTATTTTCTATTTTGCCTGCAGGTTTTACATGTGCGCACGATCACTGTGCTTAATAAGTCTGCTGTAGAATCACAAACAGCAGTTCAAACAAACTACTGAATAGAAGTAACATGAAGCTTGGCTCTTCAGTCAGTACACATAAAATATCCCAAACAAGACTCAAATAGACAAAGCTGATTAGCTAACTAACTAACAAAGTACCTGCGTTGCTGTGAGGTAAACTCATGGAGCTGCTGCAATCACCTGAAATATATAAAATAATGTAGCCCATACTCTGCCTTTGTCGCCACTTCTGCACAGCATTTCTCATATAAAGCACGCAGAGCAACTATGGTAAAGTTTTGGCGAGATGGCAAATTATAATGCTTGTCCAAAGTATGCAACAACATTCTAGAGCGGTCGTTCTCAACTGTGCTAATGGGGCACACATCTTAGGCTAAAAGTATGCAACGGCATGTGTTATTTTTTTGTGCCTGCGCGCACGATGGATATGGAGTTAGACTGTAAAATGCGTCTTTAATAGACGACTGAGTTAGTTTCACTTTCGTTTTCGGGAGGGACAAAAGTGCGTGTCATTCGAACACAAGACAAAAATAAGAGTTCTAAGAAAATGCAATGTACAAAATAATCGTTTTTTCTCGATTACACTGTTTTTGTGATCGTTAAGAGCTGAAATCGAAATCGCGATCAAAATCCGATTAATTGCACAGCCCTACTTGCCATTAATAATGTAGCAACTCGGATGAACCGAGAGCGCACATAAGTCACTCACTCTCTTAGCAGAAGATAATGCAAGGAGTAGTGCCGTCTTAATAGACAACAATCTTAAAGAGATCGACTCTAGAGGCTCAAAATGAGGTTTCTGTAATGCGTCCAGAACCACGGACAGTTCACATTTAGGGAGGTTGGGCTTAATCGTGGGTCGCAAGCGATGCGCTCCTTTCAAGAAATGCGCGACCAGCGGGTGGGGAAAAAAACGAAGTATTTCCCCAGCCTTCGTGACAGGCGGAAATAGCCGATGTATACACTTTTATAGTGCTAGGCGATTTACCCTCCTCTAGTAAGTGCTACAGGAAACATAGCACAGACGTAGTCTCGCAGGACTGAGTAAGGCCACGTGAAAAAAAACAGTTTTCGAAAAGTTTCCACCTGTATGTGTAATTCCTTGCAGTAGAGGCCGCGCGTGCTCCTTGAATAGTGCAAATCACATTCAACGGCAATCCATCGTGACTCAGCCTCTCCTGTTCACAGGCCAGACCCAGAGGGGTTGAGTTAGAACAGGTGGGGAAAAAAAGAGTTCCCTGAGCCTGAATCAGCGCGTCCTTGCTCTGGGGAATCCGCCACGGAGGAGCACAAAGCATTCCCACCATCTCTGGGAACCAAGCTGTGTCTGGTCTCTCCGGAGCAATCAAAATGACTGGTGCGTTCTCCTGCCGATTTCTCTGAATCACGTGCAGCAGGCGCCAGGGAGGAGGAAAAGCGTATAGGAGGCCTTCCGGCCATTTCCGGCACGCAAATGCATCTACTCTTAACAGAGGTTTGTCTGACAGTTTCAGAGAGAACCACAGTGGACACTGCGCATTCTCTCTCGAGGCGAACAAGTACACCTGAGCTCTGCCGAATTTGTGCCAAATCAATTCCATGAGCTCTGGATGAAGGGACCATTCGTCCATCCTCGGACCTCCCCTCGACATGAGGTCTGCCCCCACATTCAGCTTCCCTGGAATGTGAGAGGCCAACAGCGATCGGGGATGGGTCGACGCCCATTCCCATAACTCGACCGCCAGATTGTGCATAAAAGGGGATTTCATCCCCCCCTGTCGGTTTATGTACGCTACTGTCGTGCGATTGTCTGACCACACTTGTTGTGACACATGCAATTAAGGGCGTGAAGTGACGTAGAACTAACAGAACCGCCCTGATCTCTAGCCGGTTCATGTGTTCTGAGTGAGGGGGCCAAAGCCCCCCATCGCTCTGCCCAGACACCTCCCCACCCCAGTAGGGAGGCGTCCGTGTACACCGCCAAATGAGATGTAGTCCTGCCCAGAGGGGACCCTAATCTCAACCTGTCTGTGTCTCTCCAGAACGACAGGTCCCTGCCCAGTGACGCGGGGATGGAGAGACGATAATGACGGTTTCGAACCGGGTCCAGCCCCAGTTTTGTTAACCAATGTTGCATCCTATGGCACTACCACATGAGTGGCCGACATCAGTGTCATGACGCGTAGACACGCATAGACACTCGTTTAAGAGGTTTACACCTGCCCAGTTCCCGGATGAGAGTCTGAGTCCTGTCTCAGGTAGCTCACTACCTGAGAGGGCCACAGGGATCTCTTTTCCAAATTCAGAGCAAACCCCAGAGCGGACAGGTGTACCATGGTCTCTGTAACGTGAGCCATGGCTAGTTCTGCGGAACTGGCTAATATCAATAAATCGTCCAGATACGCCAGAACTCTGATGCCCTTCCTTCGAAGGGGCAGTAGTGCTGTCCCTTCCTTCGAAGGGGCAGTAGTGCTGTCTCTACTATTTTGGAGAAAACTCTCTGAGCCAGAGCGTAGCCGAAGGGCATTCGCCTGTTTTCGTAACATTTCCCCTGAAATGCGAAACGAAGGAAACGCCAACGTTTTCGCGCAATATCGACATGAAAGTAGGCATCCTTCAGGGCCCATATTCATAAATCTTCTAAGAATCCTCTTAGAAAACTCCTATTTTAGCTTAAAAACTTCTACGTAGGAGTCTTAGCTTAAGAGCAATTCCAGACCAATCTAAGAGCAACTCTGAGCAAGGAAACCAGGGAAGGCTGCTATATTCATAAATGCAGTTTTTTGTGCCTACAAGGTGGGAGTGTCCAGTGAAAAGGAAATGAACTGTGACACAATAAGAGGTTCTGAAAGTGCTGTAATTGTTTGTGTGATCACTCTGCTTACAGAAGGTTGTTACAGACCCAAATCATCACTGCAGTGATTACTTTCATTTCTGGCACTATGGCATTTCTGCGCGACCTTTAGCGGCTTATTGACTCACTGTCATCCATTGTCCGCAACACATTTCTTCTCCCTCTTCGTAATTCCGCTGTTTTCTCCTCTACTGAAGGAACTCTTAAGCCTCTTAAAAGTCCTCGTCTATACTCCTACCAATTTTGACCTTAGGACCTCTTTTAAGAGTTAAGCTTTCTGAATTACTTTTTTCTTTACTAGGATTTTTTTTTATTTTAAGAGTAAACGCCCACATTTCTAAGAATTTTCTTAGAATTTTCTCTCTAGGAGCTACTCTTTGCATTAAGATTTTTTATGAATACAGGCCCAGGTCTATACTCGCAAAGAAATCGCTTTGTTGAACGCATTCCAACAGATGTCGAACCGTCAACATGCGAAATTTTCTCTTGAGAATCGATTCGTTCATGATTCGTAAATCCAGAATCGGTCGCATCCCTCTAGATTTCTTTGAGACTAGGAAATATAGGGAATAGAACCCGCTCATTTCGTCCCCGGGGGCAACCCGAGCAATCGCTGCTTTCTGCAGTAGTTTAGAGATCTCGGTCTCTAGGGAAATTAATTGTTCCCGTGACGTCACACTGGTTTCCTTAATTCCCTGAAAGGTGGGGGGAGCGCAGTGATAATGAAGGGGATGACCCCTCTGTAGAGACAGTTTTAACCATTTTGGGATAAGGCATCACGCCTGCCACTCCCCGTAATGTAGGGACAGTGGTTGGGCCACTGATTGGGAGATCGAACAGAGGAACTGTTGGAATTCTAGGCAGGCCCCGACCGCGGCTCTGATCAACCCGGACTTGGGTGGAAGAGCCCAAGGGGGGCCTGTAACCAAAGGGCCGGTTAGCGGTGGCCCTAGGGTCTGCTGTCGCGAATGTAGGCATGCGATGGCAACTTGTAGAGCTAGATCTGGTGTAGCCAGAAAGGTATGTACCAGACTCCGATGGAGAACAAAGAGGGTTCTGAGGCTCCCTCAGTGCCGTCGCCGACAGCCAAAGGTGACGGTGGGACCATAAGTGGCCATAATGCGGCCGGAACATATAGCGACAGCCTGGGCCATCTGTAAGATGGCGGCCGAAGCTTTCCCGACCTCCTGGATCTCAATTGGGGTGAACGAGGTCCTCCCAAGAGTGAGAGAAGCCAGAGCTGAAGACAGCATGGCGATATTAGAGGCTGCCCCGCCGGATTGTGCGCCCAGCACAAAACACTTTTCTGCCAACGCGGCGGAGGTCTAGTCTTTCGCCTTGGTGAAAGTGGGCTTCTTAGTGTTGGACCAGGCCGCCGAGCCACTGACCAGGTGAGTGGCCAGTGATTGGTCGAGGCGGGGAATGCCACGATGGACTATTCCCTCTCGTCCAGCGACGTCAGTGAACGGCAGGTAGCCTTTCACGGGAGCAGATATTTGGAACGGAGCCGACCAGGAACCTTCCAGGTAGTCAGCTAGGCCCACCATGGGAAGGGGGGGCGGTTCCTTAGAGGAAGATGGTTCGAAATGAAGAGGTCTTGGCAGACAAGTATTTGTCTCCTCTTTAGTACCTGGAGGGTAGGGGATGCCGAGCCTGTCAGCGGCTGTTCGCATGATGCCAGGTCGATCTTGACGCAGAGAAGGCAGAACAGGTTCAGACGCCACTGGCGCTGTTCCCGCTCCACCTTCCTCGAACTCGGAGGAGTCTTCCTCCTCTTCCTCGCCAGAGTGTCGGCCCTAGCACGTGGCCCCACCGGGGCCAGTAGGATCGACTGTGCTCCTGCGCTCGGTGATAACTCCATAGGGGCTATTTGAGCATGTGGCGTAGGCCCCTCACTAGTCGATGCCGAAGCCTTACCAGGCTCCTCCACAGGAGCGGGCTCGGTGAAGCAGGCCTCCCTCCTAGCCCGGAGTTTAGGAGGCATGGTGGCGCAAACTGAGCATGTCGGATTAGGAAGCAACGCGGCCCCCAGACAAGCCACGCAGAAACCGTGGGTCTCACCATCTTCTGTGAGGCGGTGGCAACGACATGCTCTGTCGAAAACGCCGACTGGGAAAGACAATGATCGTTGGTGATGCAGCTTCAAACCGGATGCGGCTGAAGAAAAAGGGAGAATGTCATGGCGGGGTGGACCCCTTATATAGCTGGCGGGCGGACCCCTTATATAGCTGGCGCGGTCGCTGGTAGGAAGTGACGTGTATATGCAAACTTTTTCAGATGCAACCTGCTGTGCAGGACCACTAGGAGCCAGAGCTCCCCCTATGGGGCGGAGCTCCACGATGTAGAACAGAAACATAGCAGCATGTGACGCTAGTTAAAATTACACCCATCAGCAGCTAACGTTAGCCTTGATAAGTTTGTAGCTAGCATGAAAGGGGATAAATTAAAATCAGTCGCATATAATCACTTGTTAGCTTCATGTGGTTAATATAGAATATAGTCTAGAATAGTGGGTTCACTGCTTTCATTCCGACAGAACCCATTTTTTTATCAGCCAAAACTTTTATCTGTTCTGTTTTCCTCAAGGCTTTAAGGGAAAAACGACCTGTTTTAAAAAAAACTGCTGCACAAGGGTTAACTAGCTATATTGCGTTGCATATGATAAACAAGGTGGATTTATAATTAATCATCAGATCAGCCAACAGTAGCTCAAAATCGGGTACTGGCACCAAACGAGTGCTGATTTAATATGTCCATTCAACAATGCACAGTCATTGTTGCGCACATATAACGTGTCAAAATATGATGCCTATTCAAAACGATACACAGAAGACAGTTTTTTTTACTACCACATTTAATCAAAAATCATTAATGTTAGCAGGGAATATACGTTGCTAGTGTTCTCAAACGTTGTTTTCAAAGTAGCCTATTTTTGATGTTAAGTCAGATGGTGGCGAAAAGAGAGAAAAACATTAGGCTATTCCAACTCCTTGCGCAAGAGATTTTAAATATATATATTTATCAAGTGCTTCTGGAAATTGTCATACCTGTACCCCCGTTGTTCACTACCAAATATGATTGGTTAATAAAAGGACAACTATCAAAATGCACATAATAAATGTTTTTTGAGGCAAAACCCAAGGGTTTGTTTTACAGAACTGATTTAATAGTCGAAGTTGTATCAAATACAAATCGTACTATGCTTACTATGTCTTTTGCTATTCGTTTTGCATTTTGTTTGAACAATTTTAAATAATTTGATATATTTATTTGAGATTTGAAACTATTTTGTGTATTATGTTTAAGAATTAGCCTATATTAAAAGTTTGTTTTTTCAGTATTTTTTAAATATCATTATTTCTCCACAAAAAATAATAATAATCGGTTGATTAATCGGTATCGGCTTTTTTGGTCTTCCAATAATCGTTAATCGGTATCTGCCTTAAAAAATCATAATTGGTCAACCTCTAGTCTTGAGGTTTTAGTCATGAAGTATGTGAGGCTTAATCAATCTGTTTTTATAGCAACTATCTACAGGCCACCTGGGCCATACACAGTGTTTCTTAATGAATTCCCTGAATTTTTATGATGGCAGATAATATTATAATTTGTGGTGATTTTAACATTCATATGGAGAACTTGAATGACCCTCCCCAAAAAGCTTTTATAGCAATAATTGATTCAGTGGGTTTTGTCCAACAAGTCTCAGGACCTACACACTGCCATAGTCACACGTTGGACCTTGGACCTAAATAAAGGTTAAATTAAAAAAAATTAAATTAAAATTGTCTCATGGCATAGATGTTGTAGATCTCAGTGTTTATCCTCTTAACCCAGGAATTTCAGACCACCATTTGATTACATTTACTGTTACATCAGTAACTCCAATTGTAACCCAACCGGGGACTTTTAAGAGCCGTAATATAAATTCTCTAACAACCCAAAGGTTTTTGGATGCCCTTCCTGACTCATTCTACCATATCACTGATGTCACAGTTGACACATCTGTAAATGATCTAACTGAAGATTTACACCTAACCCTGTGTAACACACTAAATGCTGTTGCACCGCTAAAAACTAAAGATATCCGTAACAAGAAACTTGCACCCTGGTATACAGAAAACACCAGAACCCTAAAGCAAGCCTCCAGAAGATTGGAGCGGAAATGGCATTCTACCAAGTTGGAAGTATTTCGACTAGCTTGGAATGACAGTACTCTGCATTACCGTAATGCACTTACATCTGCCCGATCAGCCTATTTCTCCAACCTAATTGAGGAGAACAAAAATAACCCAAAATTTATTTTTGATACATTTGCAAAGTTAACTATAAAGCAGAATTTCACAAATGAAATAGTAATATTTTGGCAGTAATAATTTCATGAGCTTTTTTGATGAAAATATCATTACCATTAGAAAACAAATCACAGAATCCTCCCTTAAGAAGTATATATCCCCTAAACTCACATGTCCTGAGATTGTGCAGAACAGTCAGGATGTTGGCTTAGGAAGGACACTGGAATTTTTTTATCCTTTATTCCTTGAGTCTTTTTTACTAAAATAGTAAAGGCTTCACAGCCTTCAAGCAATCAACTGGACCCTATTCCAACTAAATTTCTAAAAGAGTTACTCGCATATGCTAAAAATAATAAATTGCTCTCTAGTATCTGGGTGTGTACCAAACTACCTAAAATTGGTTGTAGTGAAGCCACTCTTAAAAAAACCTTGACCCAGAAAGATTAAACAACTCCCAGCCTTTTTCAAATCTACCATTTCTTTCAAAAATATTTGAAAAAGTCGTCGCCCAGCAACTCAGTGCATTCCTAAAGACTAATAACACTTACGAAAAGCTCCAGTCTGGGTTTAGACCCCATCATAGTACTGAGACTGCACTTGTAAAGGTGATAAACGACCTTCAATTGTTATCCGACCAGAGCTATGCTTCTGTTCTTGTGCTTCTGGACCTGAGTGCTGCCTTCAATACCATTGACCACAACATTCTTCTAGACAGATTGGAAACCTATATCGGGCTACGTGGATATGTTTTGGCATGGTTCCGATCCTATCTATCGGAAAGATATCAGTTTGTGTCTGTGGATGGTCTGTCCTCCAAACAATCAAAGGTATGCTTTGGTGTTCCACAAGGTTCTGTTTTGGGATGGCTACTGTTCTTGCTATACATGTTGCCTCTTGGTGATGTCATCCCGAAACACAATGTCAACATTTCAGTGAAAAAGCTAGAATCCCCAAAACTGCACACCCTGGAAACCTGTGTTTTGGATATAAAGAGTTGGATGACAGAAAATTACTTACTTCTAAACTCTGAAAAAACAGAAATACTTATTTTAGGTCCCAAGAAACAAAGAGACCTGCTGTCAAATCTGGCAATAAACATAGACGGTTGAACAGTCATAATCAGAAAAAACTGTAAAAGACCTTGGTGTTACTCTGGACCCAGATCTCTCTTTTGACAACCATGTAAAAATATCTCAAGAGCAGCTTTATTCCATCTCAGGAACATTGCAAAAATTCAAAATTGTCTGTCAAAGAATGATGCAGAAAAGTTAATCCATGCCTTTGTCACCTCAAGTTCGGATTATTGTAATGCTCTCTTTTCTGGCTACCCAGACAAAACCCTAAAAAAACTTTAGTTAGTGCTTAACACAGCCGCCAGAATTCTGACTAGAACTGCAAAATCAGAACACATTACCCCAATTCTAGCCTCTCTACACTGGCTGCCCATTAAGGCTTGGGCTGATTTCAAAGTTTTACTATTAACATACAAAGCACTACATGGACTTGCCCCTACGTATCTGTCTGATTTGGTGCAACCATACATACCCACACGTACATTACGTTTACAAGATGCCGGCATCCTTACTGTTCCTAGAATTTGTAAACAAACAGATGGTGGAAAGCCTTTCTCATATAGAGCTCCAATTCTGTTGCATGATCTGCCAACCCATGTGAGAGATGCAGACTCAGTTTCAACATTTAAGTCTATGCTGAAGACTTATCTCTTCAGTAAGTTCTATGGTATAGTGTAGTCTGGCCCAGGGGGCTAAAAGAGAACTGTTAATGAACCGCCCAATGAACCGCCCATGCTGGCTTGCCTGGTAGGCTCCCCTCTCTCTACTGGGATATCCTTACTCCAATGCTACCCCTGCGGTGGTTACGTTCTGCTGGTGACCCTTTGGAGGTGTGATCTTGGCAATGTGGGTGGGTCGGAAGCATTTCTGCTTGCTCCTGCCCAAGGCTTTCCTTGTGCAGGACCACGTCTCTTGTCCCCCTGTCTCAGTGCCAGATGTTATGCTGGAATAGTTTATGTGCCCTGGGACAAGGGTTTTTCTGCCCCCGGAGGCAGATTATATATTCATTTTGGGGCCAGAGCTGTGTCAAGTTACTAGACCCAAGGTATGCCCACTCTAATGTTCCTGATGTCATGTTCATCCTAGGAGGATCCTAGCAACATGCGACAGGACCATGTGGCCTGATGACTCCTTCCTGTCCCCGTCCTGTGCCCAACCCCCTGCTGTGCTAGATCCCAAGTCACTGCGGTTGATGATCACGTTTCCACCTGATGACGCCAGCTTTCATCTCCAGGCGGCTTCACGTTCTTCCTTCACAAGACCACCGAACTATATTGATGCTACATAAAGACTATGGTCACAGTCCACCTATCATATCTTCATTAATGGACAATAATTGAACACTGATAAACAAAGTGACCTTATTACAATGGGCTGTGTACCTTAAGATACCCCACCCAATACAGCCAGAAGAGGACTGGCCACCCCCTTGAGTCTGGCCTCTCTCTAGGTTTCTTCCCAGGTCTCACCTACTAGGGAGTGTTTGCTTTTGCGGGTCTCGGGCCAGGCGTCTGTCAAAGCACTTTGTGACAACTGCTGTTGTAAAAAGGGCTTTAAATAAATTTGATTGATTGATTTGATCATACTTTGTCTGAAATGTGCACAAATCCAAAGAAAGTAGAGACGTGGTCTTCATTGAAGCAGTGCTGGTTAGGGGATGTGTGACAGAGACGTGCTGCTGGTTTGTGTGTTTATGATCACATGTAATATGCTACTGTAGTGGACAATGCACTCAATCTGATTCAAATCTGTCAACACAGACAACTCTGATATTTTGCTACAACACTTTAATCTTGCTGAAAGTATTTATTGATGCATTTTGTGCTGTGACACAAACTATCTTATGGTTAATCATTGAGGGGGAGGTGTGGGATGAGGAGGGGTGGGTGGCAAATGTGTTTGCAGCATTCCAAACACTGATTCACAAACATCTTTAGAGGTCAGAGGGAGAAATAAAATAACAGTGAAATAAAGATTTTGGTTGATGAAATTCTTGGGTCAGTTACAACTTGTTTTAATGTGAGTTTCATTATTGAATAAAGTCAAGGGAAAAAGACACAAACGCACAAATAAAAAAGGAAAAGTTTAACTATACACATTTAAAAAGAATAACATAGGCTAAAACATCTACCCCAATACTTTTCTATAGTAATAATTAGGGATGGGACGATTACCGGTTTCACGGTAAACCACAATAAAATGACCGTACGGTTAGTATTACCGTTGAAAATGTAATTTTCATTAAAACCGTTTTTGATTACCGTGATTTTGAAAACTCACGGTAAATCCTGTCCAGCCAGAATCAGTCTGACGCAGGTGCGCGCATGCAACTTTGTTTTTTGCAGGAGAAGTCAAGGCGGAAGGCAGTGACAGCCTCGGGAGATTCTTCAGCCAGACAAAAGGGGGAAACACGTCAAATCTGTCATCTTTGTGATAACCAGCCACTGTTATACAGCGAATGTATTAACTTTTACTTCAATACCAAAACTAACTTGGGCAAATAATTGGACAATCAATAATGTTTCGAAATGAAATATTTAATTATCTCACTTGTAATTAACGCAAAGTATCCGGATGATAAGTTTAACAGCAAGTAGATTTGAGCCAAGACGAATGAACATGTTCAAAATATTAGGGTGACATAAGGGATAATGTATTGTATTAATTCATAGGAAAATTATTACACATTTTTATTTTTACCACAGAAATAATTTCAGGAACATAAAATATTGCATGTGATTAGTGTCCGCAGATCCCTAAAGTCTTAAATAGCCTTAATTTCGTTTTCCAGAATTTACGGTCTAAAACTGTCTTTAAGTCTTAAATCTCATTTTCTAAGGTCTTAAACAATTGCGGCAGTCATGCTATTTTTGTTCCATTGTATTTTGTCGAAAGAAGCCATAAACGCTTTCTCTGTGCAACATTTTAGTTAGCAACAGCCAGATACAGTAATACCAGGTGACTGCGGGAGCTTCATGAGTTCACAGCAACACACTTACTTTGTTCGTTAGTTAGCTTAATTAGTTTGAGTCTTGTTAATATTTAATATACGTAGCTAATATAGAAAATATATTTTATTTGTGACCTTACAGTTTTGTTTACTAAAACGTATTACTTGTGATCAGTACCTATTAGATTGCGCATTTTTTGCCTACCGCAAAGCAACGGTAACACCCCACTCTCATTGAGCAGTTAATCTCCACGTTCTCGTTCTGTTTCATTAGCGCAAGTGTAGTGGGGCCATGTATTACTTCGGAACATTTCTTTCTACCGACTTAAGAGCCAGGCATCGTGGAGTTACTTTTATTCAGTAGTTTTTTTGAACTGCTGGTCGCGATGCCACAGCAGAAACAGTCTATCATGCGCACATAAAATTGCAGCAGGCACAATAGAACATAAGATACGTTTAGACGTGTTAATTTTTTTCATATAATGAATATAAATAACGTGCATATATAATTCAAAGACAGTGCTCTCTAACCAAATCCAAACATTCAAACAATAGGCTATGTGTGCTGGTCTTCCTCAACAAAGTCATACAATGCATTCCAATGCAAGCTACTCTCAGTACACATCTGTCGCTCGCGACATCCGAAAAAAAAATCTTCACTAACACACGGTCAACTCCATTCCTTCATCTGAGAGATTCAAAACAGCAGGCAATGGGAACCAGTATACTGGCACAGTATTCAAGCCACCATGTAAGTTAACGCCTATAAGGCAAAAAATATTCCTGCCAGCAACTGAAATCTACCAAATATCAAAAATAGGAAAATGTTTTAGTATATATAGTTTATTGATGATACTCTGTTTGCCATCACAATAAATCAAATGATTAGCAATGAATGTAATGTATGTGTTACATAAATATGCCATTACAGAGTCAAATTCAGAGAATAGGTGAAAAATCCTCCTGTTAACTAGCCCTTTCATTTACTTCAGCAGATGGTAAAGCTATTGCCTAATTCTAACAAGA
>JACXGM010021748.1:6106-17523 GCA_016801145.1 Umbra pygmaea
CTCTCTCTCTCTCTCTCTCTCTCTCTCTCTCTCTCTCTCTCTCTCTCTCTCCCTCTCTCTCTCTCCTCCGTTTCTCTCCCTTTCCTTCTCCATTTATGTTTCTATCTGTCTATCTCTGTGCGGGACTGTTCTTCTCTGTCTGATTCTGTCCTCTTTGTCATCCTCAGATGAGCCACCTTGAGTTTAATTCCTGTGTGCGTTCAATGCAGTTGTCTCTCTCTCTCCCCATGTACGTGTCTCCTTCTGTCCGTGTGTGACATTAATTCTCTTTTTTTCTCATGTTGTTTTTGTCTTAAAAACACACATTGCGTTTGTGTCTGGAACTAGCTTCCCTTCATGCTACCAGAATCCTGATACGTCAGAGGGACACAGTCACTCCAGCTGGCATGTCGTGAATATCCTAACCGAAACCACCTGACAGGAACCCATCTTCGCAAGGAATGACAACACTGCCATCACCCTGGAGAATAGGGTTCTGGCCTGTGCTATAGGCAAGCTGTTCAAGCTCGACAAGTTGGCGTACCCTCTACAGTTCCAGTCTGGTTCTTCTTTCTTAAATGTTCTTCCATGGAGACAAATCGGAAATCTCATAGGAACGCATGCAGCATCTGATCAACAGGGCTGCTGTGTTGCAGTACTAAACATCTTAATAGAGTTGTAAGTGTAAGAAGTAAGCAATTTTAAACACGACTTGAATTACCTGTCAACTATCAACATTAAATGAATTGATAGTAGAGCATTAGTCTTCCTTGTACGCAAAAATACCAATCATGTATGTACTGTAAACTATTCTGCCAATTCCAGATATTGTACTCATACTCTATGTACTGTATTGCAAATTACGGACATCTCTTTTCCAACTTTTCTTCTCCCTGGATCGCTAAAAGTATCACAATATACATTACTCCTAACTAGACAGAGGGTGCACTGGCTTATGCGTTGGTTTTAAAACAGTTGTTCTAAGAATAGGTGGTGACAGAGAGACGTCTTATCATGTAATTGTATAATCTACAGTAGGACATTGTCTTCCTTGGGTATTCTCTGAAGAAGGGCCCCTTATTATGAGTCAGGTACATTTTATTTATTTGGGCAGCCATTTATTTAATGTTAGTGTTTTCTGTGCATAATGTGGAAAAATGGAGACAGGCACGAAGGAGATCGAAAATAAACTGTGTTTTAATATAGAAACGCATGTACAAAAAGGAAAACTTCCACAAGGAGCAAAACGTATAACAATACATACCTCTTTCAATAATAAGATGAAAGATGGAAAATGGACGTGCATAAACCTTACCTAGAACAGATGATAATGAACCACAGAATATTCACTAATTACAAAATGCAGGCAGCTGGATGAGTAATTAAGGCAATCTATTGGATGAAGGAAACATGATATGGTCATGTGATAGAAGCAGCGGGAACAAAACTATATTCAATGCATACCGGACAGTAACCGACATAACACAAACAGGGGAGTAACTCATATAGTTGTCAGGTCCCATAATGCAAAAAATTTAAATCTAGTGTACACATTTACCTAAATTATTCAGAATAAAATATTTGCACTGATATACATCAACTGCAAGGGAACCCATTCAATCAACATACAAGTCATTTGCGATGCTAATAGTAAAATCACCCATGTCTTCGCGAATTACCCTGGCTCAAGCCATGACTCATTTATGGCAAACTCTGGCATAACCAGAAAGAAGAACTCTGCGTTACGTACAAACCACACCTGGGAAAACAGACTCGACCAGTTGAACAACGATCGCTGTGCTACATGAGCTAAACTGTAAAGAAATTGTGTTTGATTTTAGTTTGCATCGCCAGCTGTAAGTCTTGCTCATTGATCTGCATGAATGACTGTAAAACCTCTTGCCATGAGAGTTTCCATGTCACAGTTCAGCTCACGTAGCACGGCATTCGTGGTTCAACTGGTTGAGTCTGTTTCCCAAGATGGCGCTTGCCTGCATACACCACTCCTCTTCAGCTGCATCATCAAGCTTATTTTTCGTATAGAAAAAGACGAAGGTCTGCATAGATTACTGTGCATTGAATCAGATAACAGTGCATTTCACGTACCCACTTCCCCTACTTTCATCTGTAGTAGAATCTATTCAGGTGCTTCTTTATGCGATTGGATCTGAGGAGTGCCTACAACCTTGTGTGCGTCCAAGAGGGAGACGACCACAAGGCAGTGTTTAGCACTACGAGTTGCCACTCCAAATTCCTGATAATGCCGTAATACCTGGTCATGCTGTATGGTGTTATGAGTGCTCCAACAGAGTTCCAATAATTTGTGAATGAGATTTTCAGGGACATGTTTGGCTGCAAGGTGGTAGCGTACATTAATGACATCTTGGTGTACACGACGTGCGAGCAGCATGTCTCTGGTCTGCCGGATGCTTGAAAGACTGCTGGAGCATGACTTATATGTCAAAGCTGAGAAGGGTCTTTTCTTCTAGCTCTCCAACTCTGTTCTGAGATACAGGCTACAGAGAGCTGGTATATAACTGGGATCACTATGATAGCTAGTATTAGTGTGTCGATAAAACCGGGCCTGCCACTTTAATGGGAACAATGCATTGTGGGAGGTCTCCAGTTTGTAGGTAGAGAAAAAACCTTCACTGCTGGAGATTCATTAAGTTTTTTCACCTGTTGTCTCTTTGGTTGACTTCTATTATTATATCCCAAGCCTGTGTGCATCCATCAGACATGTACTGTAAGTCACAGGTTAGTGTCATGCATTAAGTTTATGGGCACACTCAGATCTGTTAAAAGTCATATTTCTTTTATATGCTAATTAGAGATTTGACCGTGATTTGGCGCTAGCTACAGTAGCAGCTGCAAGGCTTTTAGCTTTATTGTTGTTATTATCCTATTATGGGTGTTTAGAATAACTTTTGCCTTGGATGGTTTTAATAAGTGTTTTTATTGATATGCGGATGATTATTACTGTTGCACACCGGGCTGACGGTACAGATCCACAGACACCTGTGGCGTCGCAATGCTACCCTCAATTTATGCGTTGATGGGTGTTCCTCAAGTGCAGGAACACCCATCAATGGGCTACAGCGGCGAGCTTTCCCCTTGTCCCCTCTGTGCTCTACCTCCATTGGATAGTCGCATCGTGTTCAATGGATTCATTTGCATAAAGCTAAGCATCGGCCGGCTTCTTTGTCGTGCAATATTTTCTCAAATGCAGCGCCACCTTCCCGGGATGCTTTGCGGGCACGTCACCCATAGGAATAGAGCAAGGTGCGATGCGACGGAAGTGTAGCACGGAAAAGTGGATCTGCAACTTGACGTTGCTGGCGACACATGCCACGAAGTTGACGGCGCAGATTACAAAATGAAGAGGGTAAATAGTGAGAGGCTAATAGAAGAGACTGGCTGGAGAAAATGACAGAAAGTGTCCAAAGTTTGGAATCAGTTCAAACGTAATTATAATGTGTGTCCACTGGAAAATCAAACTAGCATCTCAACAGAAAACATTGACCCTCACTTAATCATCCATTCCATCGTATGGATGATGAAACTACACCTAACACAACAACTACCAAAACCAAAGAAAATAAGATATGTAGTGGTGACCACAATTTGATCTAAAGTGCAGACTTGTTGGCTATCCCTTCGGAAAAAACAGCTGATTGTTGCGCACCAATTTCTCTCACTCTCCCTCTTCACAGAGAATGATCAATGATCTACTAGCATAATTGTATCAGAGCTTTGTGGCATTACAATCAAAAATATAAATTCAAATAGGTTGAGTATAACTAAAATTTACAAGTAGGCCTATATACAGATCATGCTCAGGTTGAAACTTGAAGTTCTGAAAGTTATTTAAAGCTACAATATGTAGTTTTCCCAAAACAATAACAAAAGACGTACTTTGCATTTAAAAAGCAAACACCACTATACCTATATTATATATATTTCTTAGTTGTGTACTTACATTATCCTAAATGTTTCCACCAACTTTCAAAACCAGAGAAATTTGTAATATAATTCCAATACACGGGACGATTAATTTTGTCTTCCGTCATAGGCGTCATATAACCTTTGACTGCTCTAGTTACTCTAAGTTCCAGGGAACTGCCAAACATAACGTGAATAAAGTTATAATATTTTTAACAATACATTACTTTGTCATCAAACATTTTTTTCTACCGGACACACTTGATTGGAAGGTGTTCATTGATGACGATAACAAAACCCATGATCCCACGCTACTTCCCGACGTCATCCAAGTACATCTTTTGCTATTGTTTTGATTGAGACCCCTAGCGGCCAAAAACTACATATTGTACATTTAACTTCTTGGTATTAATTGTTCTAAATCACCGGTGTCAATTTCAAGTTTGCCTTTAGCCTATACTTTTCTGATTTTAAAATGTATTCACCACCACTTTGTTTGGAAAACAGTGATCATCGGATCATCATTTCTCATGTCAGTTTATAAACTGCTACTTTTATCAATCAATGATCAATATTTTACTATCCTTCTCTGTTTCTATCTCTCTTTCTCACACACACACACAGACAAGATGTCCTCTCCTGATTTTTTTTAAGGATTTATCTAAAGAGTTCAACTGCATGCTTTTTGATTGGTTAAGTTTACAATTTATTCAATACATCTTTTTTGAAATACAGTATTTAATGTGTCAATTCTCACTGATTCTTGCAGACTCATTACATGGCATTAGTAGTTCAGGGCCGCAGATGGCTCAGTGGGTACGGAGTCAGACTTGTAGTCAGAAAAACACACAAACACACAAACAATCACACACTAAAAACACACAAGCACACAAACAATCACACACTAAAAACACACAAACACACACACAATCACACACTAAAAACACACAAACACACACACAATCACACACTAAAAACACACAAACACACACACAATCACACACTAAAAACACACAAACACACACACAAACACACACTAAAAATACTGGCAGTTCGATTCCCGACTGAGCCAAATGTCGTTGTTTCCTTGGGCAAGACACTTTACCCTAATTGCTCCCAGGTCGTTGCTGTAAATAAGAAATTGTTAGTTGGTAAACATATTAAGGGGAGCGCAAGGACAGGTGGTATTTGTGATCTTGTGGTGGGCCAGTCTGGGCAAAAATGCCAGTGCCGATTTTTGGTCCCAGTCCCCCCCTCACCCCAATCACAATACAAAATATTAAGTTCAGGTGTGCAACCGGTCTGTTTCACTGGACTGGAATCAGTTGCAGCTATACCAATGACAGTGTGAAATGAAAATTTCAGGTGGATGAAAAAGTGTCAGATTTTTCCCCTTGAAGAAGAATGAGATAATCAAAATTTGATACACAAACAATCACACACTAAAAACACACAAACACACAAATAATCACACACTAAAAACACACAAACACACAAACAATCACACACTAAAAACACACAAACACACAAACAATCACATACTAAAAACACACAAACACACAAACAATAACACACTAAAAACACACAAACACACAAACAATCACACACTAAAAACACACAAACACACACACAATCACACACTAAAAACACAGAATCACACACTAAAAATACAGAATCACACACTAAAAACACACAAACACATACTAAAAACACACTAAAAAAACACACACACACACACACAATCACACACTAAACATACACACACAATCACACATTAAACACACACAGTCACACATTAAACACAGACAATCACACACTAAACACACAAAAAATTACACACTAAACACACACAATCACACACTAAAGACACACACAATCACACAATAAACATACAATCACACACTAAAAATACAATCATACACAATCCCACACACACACTCACACATTCACACACTAAAAACACAAACAATCACAGACTAAACATACATCAGAAATAATCACACACTAAATACACACACAATCACACACTAAACATACAAATACTAAACATACACACACAATCAAACACATTCACACACTAAACATACATACAATCACACACTAAACATGCACACAATCACAAACAATCACACACTAAACATACACTAAACATGCACACAATCACACACTAAACACACACACAATCACACACTAAACACACACACACAATCACACAGTAAACACACACACACAATCACACACTAAACTTAAACACACAATCACACACTAAAGACACACACAATCACACAATAAACATACAATCACACACTAAAAATACAATCCTACACAATCCCACACACACACTCACACATTCACACACTAAAAACACAAACAATCACAGACTAAACATACATCAGAAATAATCACACACTAAATACACACACAATCACACACTAAACATACAAATACTAAACATACACACACAATCAATCACATTCACACACTAAACATACATACAATCACACACTAAACATGCACAAAATCACAAACAATCACACACTAAACATACACTAAACATGCACACAATCACACAGTAAACACACACACAATCACACACTAAACACACACACACAATCACACAGTAACCACACACACACAATCACACACTAAACTTACACACACAATCACACACTAAACACACACAATCACACACTACACATACACACACAGTCACACACAATCACACACTAAACTTACAAACACACAATCACACACTAAACACAAACAAACACACACACACAAACACAATCACACACAAACACAATCACACACTAAACATACACAAACGATCACATATAATCACCCACTAAACACACACACACAATCACACACTAAACATACACACAAAATCACACACAATCACACACTAAACATACACACAAAATCACACACTAAACACACACAATCACCCACTAAACACACACACACACAATCACCCACTAAACACACACACAATCACCCACCAAACACCCACACGCACAATCACAAAATAAACACGGACACACACAATCACAAACTAAAAATACACACAAACTTACAATCACGCACAATCACACACTAAGCATACACACAATCACACACTAAACACACACACACAATCACACACAATCACACACACACAATCCCACACTAAAAATACAAACACAATCACACATTAAAAACACACAGTCACACACACAATCACAAACAATCACACACTAAACATGCACACAATCACACACTAAACACACACACAATCACACACTAAACACACACACACACTCACATACTAAACACACACACACAATCACACACTAAACACACACAATCACACACAATCACACACTAAATACACAAACACAATCACACACTAAACACACACAATCACACACAATCACACACTAAACACACACACACAATCACACACTAAACATTCACACAATCACACACAATCACCCATTAAACACACACATACACAATCACACACTAAACACACACACACACAATCACACACTAAAAATACACACAATCACACACAATCACTCATTAAACACACACATACACAATCACACACTAAACACACACACACAATCACACACTAAACACACACACACAATCACACACTAAACATACACACACACAAACACACACTAAACACACACACACACACACACACACAATCACACACTTAAAATGCACACACAATCACACACAATCACACACTAAACACACACACACACACAAAATCACAAACTAAATACACACACAATCACACACTAAACATACACATTCACACAAACATGCACACACACACACAAACACACACTAAACCCACACACACACACACCCCGTCACACACTAAACACACACACACACACATTTGCACACTAAACACACACAAACACACACACATTTACACACTATACACACACACACAATCACACTAAACTTACACACACAATCGCACACTAAACACACACACACACACCAATCATACACTAAACACACAGAGTCACACACTAAACACACAAACACACAATCACACCTAAATATACAATCACACACAATCACACACAAAACATAAACACACACAATCACACACAATCACCTATTAAACACACACATACACAATCATTAAACACACACATGGCCGCGGGAACTAGGGGTGCTGAGGGTGATGCAGCACCCCCCGCTGACAGCACGTGAAAATGAAATGATATTAGCTACTTCAAATAAAGTTTTAGTTTTTTATACGGTTTTTAATTTTCCACCTTTATTCATAAAATTGTTCAAAATATAATTTTGTCTACAATAGAATATATATATTTAGAATATCAGATTTCTTTTCAAATCTGTCAGAATAAAAAAAATCTAATCTAAAAATGAATCAATGTCAGATAGCAGAAGGTCTGTTGATGACGGTCTAACTCCCAGCACCTCATCGAGCTGTTTAACGTTACTTGGATCAGACAATGAGCAGGATGTTGTTGATGACGCTAGCAGCAGGACTATCGGTAAGACTCTCTATGTGCTCCCCAAACATTGAGTCCCCCCCCATAGTTCACACGTTTTGTGAAGTTCCTGAATAAGAACAAAATTACCAATAACGGGATTTCATTAGTAACCAGTGATCTATGATATGAATAGAAATAATATAAAATGTTTAATTAACTAGTTAGTTATAAACACCCATTATCTGGATATTTAGGTTTTATTCAGGAACTTCCCAAAATGGGTAACCCCAGACACAATTAGTTGGTAAAGCACAACAAATACTGCAGTAGTCTACATGTGTCCTAGGATTTAGTAATATGAACAAAAAATATATTGTCAGGATAATTTGACATCTTTTTTCTTTGTGATTTTTCCCGATTTTCTTCCCTTCCTAATTTACTCTCTAATTCTGCCTTGTCGGTAGCTCCTCAACTCCTTGTACAGATCTGTGAGATGACGAGGGGTAAGCTGCGCACATGGTTCACTCAACCACGTCGCCCCAGCCGCCGATAATTTTTGCAGTGTTCACCCAAAACGGAGGACTTTAGTCGGATCATGAACAGGATGATTACGTTCACCGACTATACTTCTGCGATTAAATTTACAGGTGCTTTTAAATATGTAGAATATACGTGTATCACAATAATTTAAACAATTTTTTCATGGAATTCAAAGGATTTAGAAGTAGTAAATATAATTACTGAATTTAAGATAATTTTATATGTACATTTACATTTAATATTAATAATTTTTCCATAATCAACGACAACGATAGGGATGAATTCTAACAAAAAGCCTCTGATTGGCTGCTCCATTAAGGGTTGAAAAGACGCAGTCAAATCTGATTTGTTTTTTTGCCCTTGTTAAATTCATAAAAAGATTGGAAGGAAAGTATTAAAAACTGTTTACCGAAATCACCTAGCTATATTTGGCCAATGTCCACAGCATAATAACTGAATAACGGTGTCGGTGCTCAAGACATTTATTTTCGACCCACATAAACTGTTCTTTCGATTAAATTATCACATTCTTTTTAGTCCTTTACTAATGCATACAACAATTTAATTGGTTAAAACAGAAAAGCATTAAAATATTATTGGTCAAAAAGACGACACCGGTATTGCCAAACACAGAGGTAGAAGGAACCGCATATAACAAACATTTATTTTATTTTGAGATGAGCTAAAATTAAAGCAGGGTAGGGACAAATATGACAAGCAAACCTTTTAATTCGAGACTTAAATGGCAAAATTGAGCACTAGCCCGATGTTAGTTCTTACTGGCCCCGGGCCATCGTGCCGAACCCTGCCCCCCCCAGCACCCCCCTGATAAAAGATGTTCCCGCGGCTATGAACACACACACACACAATCACACACAATCAAAGACTAAACAAACACACACAATCACACACAATCACACACTAAACACACACACACAATCACACACTAAAAATACACACACAATCACACACAATCAAAGACTAAACAAACACACACAATCACACACAATCACACACTAAACACACACACACACAATCACACACTAAAATGCACACACAATCACACACAATCACCCACTAAACAAACACACACACAATCACAAACAATCACACACAATCACACACAATCACACACAATCACACAATAAACACACACACACACACACACATACACACACACATACACAATCACACACTAAACACACACACACACACACAATCACACACAATCAAGGACTAAACACACACACAATCACACACTAAAAATGCACACACAATCACCCACTAAACACACACACACACAAAATCACAAACTAAACACACACACACACAATCACAAAACATACACACACACAATCACACACAATCACACACTAAACATACACACACACATGCCTTCACACACTAAACACACACACAATTGCACACTAAACACACACACACACAAACACATATACATACCATACACAAACACAATCACACTCTAAACTCACACACACAATCGCACACTAAAAACACACACATAGTCACACACCAAATATACACACAATCACAGACAATCATACACTAAACACACACACATACAATGACACACAATCACGCAATCACACACTGAACACACACCTTCATACACTAAACATACAGACACAATCACACAGTAAACACACACATACAATCACACATTAAACAAACACACAATCACACACTAAACATCCCCTCAATCACACACTAAACACCCACATTCACACACTAAACACACACAATCACACACTAAACATACACACACAATCACAAACTAAACAAACACACAATCAAAGACTTAACATACACTATTCACACACTAAACTCGGCCTCCATAAAATGTTCAAAAGCTTTTGGTTACATCACTGCAACATTGTGAGTTTTTTATTATTTATTTTTTACAGAAAGATTTCTGTGCAATTAGGCCCAAGAACACAACACCTTTGGATTAGTCTGGAATCAAACCAGCAACCTTCTGACTACAAGTCTGACTCCCTAATCACTGAGCCAACGATCAATTTGTATTAAAAACTACATTTTTGTATGTTAAATATCTTACAGTGATATTAACCGAAGGTTTGGGAAAAATTGAGTGGAGTTGGAAATTACCAAACAATCTGAGGTGTATTTAAATCTAAATCTAACCGTAAACCTAAACTTTAATGCCTGATTCTTGAAGTAATCTAAATTCTAATTTTAATCCTCATTGAACATGGTAGCTTAAACCTAACCCATAAGACAGAATTCACTTTTTCCTCACAAGGACCAGCAATAGGTCCTATTATGGACATTTATTTATGACTTTTGGTCCTGAGACAATCTATTGAACCAAATACACATACACACACGTCCACCTCCTCAGCTCAACCAGGTCTAACACATGACACCCCCCCCCCCCCCACAGCCAACGGAGCAGAACTTATGTCTTGAAGCCTTGTTCTGTCCTACACTCTGCTACCCCTA
>JACXGM010021750.1:0-17096 GCA_016801145.1 Umbra pygmaea
ATGTAGCATTATACACAACAGACAAACGAGGCGACCGGCGTAATTTATAAGTTGGACCAATCAACGTAGACCTAGGAAAAGGGAAAATGGAAAGACCCTGCTCTGGAGTAGGAGCTAAAAAGGTTATAGGAACGGCGGTGCGGGGAACTAAATAATCCCGCAATTTCTTCTATCGGAACACAAGAAAAAAAGAGTTATAAGAACGTTATGTTCTAGGAACTGCAAAAATCCCTGCGGTTGGAAAGCGGCTATTAGCTAATAAGTGGATTCCTAGCCTTTAATACACATCGCGTAACAACAAAGGAAACATTGCACATTTCGAAAATATGCCACTAAACTCTATTAGAAAAGTGTGACATTTACTTACTAATATTTTAATAAGACCATTTACATTTGCAATCTGGATTGCTTAAATAATAAATAGACAGAGTCATTGTCGATAGCAGCGTGAGCCCGGTGTGCGGCAGTAATAATCATCCGTGCGGAACCACCGTGCGCGATACAACGTTGGTAACATTGATTAAACGAAGACTCGAGTCAAGTCATTTTGTTTCGACATATTTTTGTAATCGAGTTATTCGAGTTATTCGAGGAGTCGTTTCAGCCCTACACTAGAGTCTGTTTTAATCAAGAATAGACAAATTTGAGCAACACATGAACATAGACCCATTAACTATCTATGCACTGAATTAACAATGATTATTGTAATGAATTATGAGCGCTATTATTTTGAAAAGTAAAATCCGAGTTTGTGTTGCCGGCATAATATAGTGTTGCCAAGCGAACATGTAGCGTAGGAGTCTCTGCTGGTGAAAGTTGAGATGTTACATCAGGTGACAGAAGAACATGCTCAGGAGTTGGCTCTGACATTTGCTGTGTTAGAGAATTTCTGTTGTGTGTAGGTGTATGTAAAGGTATCAGGTGATGGCAGTTACGTCTCACCACTCCCTGAATTAAATCCACAAGGTAGGACCTTGGAGGTTAGTGTTTCTGGAGCACAGTTCCAGGTGTCTTTGAGTCAGATACATGGGCACTGAGAGCTTCTCTCCCAAAGCAAAAGCTTTGCTGTCAGGGTCGAAACCATGGTGTGAAGATGCCGGCCCATAAGGAGTTGAGCTGGGCTGTATCTACACTGCAGAGGAATGGCTCTGTATGCGAGAAAATCCAGAAAGAGGTCAGCTGCCTTTTTCAGAAGGTTTTTTACAGTCTGGATTGCCTGCTCTGCTTCACCATTACTCTGCGCAAACCTCGGCCTGCTGGTTTCATGTCTAAATCCATACAATGCTGCAAACACAAGTAATGGTAATAACTGGTCAAGGAGATTTTGTTAGAGCGCTGCGCGTGTGTAAAAGGCATACATTCGAGGACCTAGCAGGTAGCTAGCAAGCAAAGGTAGAATGCTATGAATGCTAGCCTCCTGGCAGATGGACTATTGAGAAATGTAATTACTGTTGCCATGTTGTATGTACCTAAGTGATGAAAAGAAAAAATATAATTAACTTAACCATTTATGCATCTCAACAGGCACGTTAATCCCAAATAGGCTCTGGTCAGATGTAACATACTAAATAGAGCATAAGATGCGGTTTCAGATACTGTCATTTATCTCTGGGTAGTCTTGGTAAGATCCCGATTGCAATGTAAACATGTTTGGTACGTTATGAGAATGATACATTTTACTAGATCTGTCTTCACAATGCTATTTGCTGTTTTAATTTAATGTTTCTCTTGTAGCTCTTGGTCATTGTGATGAAGTGAAACAATAGGTTTTGTGTCATGGGGAACAAGCAGTCTCGTCATAGAGGGAGAAATAATCTGTATGTTTTTGGAGAAGAGGGGAGGCAGACAGAAGTCTGACATTGAAATGTGTGAATGAGAGTGAAAACATTCACTAAAGTCTTCAAACGCTCATCAAACTCTCATGAACACACTTGAACTAAGCAATTACAGGGACATAGACAGTAGATGTGGGTGTTGAACAATGCTTTTGACTGCTGCTTTGAAATTGAATAGCTGACAAACCATGTGTGTAGTGGAGCCAAGGGGTTTGCTTTCTCACTGTTTTATTACTCAATCCCAGATTGATTGGGCTACAATCTTACATTCATCCCCATTGTAACAAGTACACACTGAGGTAAATTACATTGACAAGACACCTGAAACGTTTTTTTTCTTCTGACATTGACGTGACCCTCTGTGTGATACAGAAGATATGTGTGGGTGAAATTAGGGAAGGCTTTCATTTGTTAAAGTCTCTCTGAACAAAACAGTGGCATAATCGTACAGAATCTCTCTCTATAGAAAAAAAAGTCCTGTCCGACCACATCCCCCTCTTGGCAACTCAGACTATGCCAACTTGGAAAATCTTGTACAAACAGCAGCATTTATGAGTTCAAGTTCAAGTTTCAAGTTTCAAGTTTATTTGTCACATGTACAGAAAAACACAGGTGCTATTGCATGTACAGTCAAAATAGATTTGGTTTGAACATTGGTGGGGACACATTTTTACCATCTGTATATCAGTGGTTCTCAAACTTTTTTTGGGCCATCACATAAGATGTAGACTAATTTCCATTAACATTTATGAATATTATTGTTGTTATCATCAAAAATCATAAAAAAGCACATAAATGAATGACAAACCACCGATATGTTAGTTTCCCAGGGAAACAAACAGCAGCCAATCAGAATCAGTTAGCAAGTTAACATTCAAATCTTAAACAACAGCCAACCAGAATGATCATTCTTACGAATTCAGGGATTGACATTCATTTTATTGGCCACTTGTCCTTCGGCCAAGTAAGTCTGGTGTTTTACTTGTCTGGTAGCCAAAACTTCTTGTCCAAAGCAGGCGTTTCTGTCACAAGGTGTTGTATGGATGTAGTGAGACCGAATGCAGGGAGCAGTGTTCTTTACATTTTATTTTAAACACTTGACAAAAATAATAAAGATCAATATCGAACATTTATCTAATAGGTCGACTGTGCAGCCCGAACCAACTCTAACTTTCTACAAGGTGACAAACACTCGGTCCATTATGTGGAATAGTCAAAAATTAGAAGGACATCTTTTACATTGGTTTTGAATATATACAACACTTTACGTAGTGGGACACGAGAACCATTCTATGAAAAAATATAGGTTTTAACTCCTCAATAAGAAAACTCATGAACAAATACGTTGTATCTGGTGGCAGTGTTCAAATCAAGCTCTTGTAGTATTGGTAGGTCATGGTTTTAGTCCATCAACATAACAGAGGTATGAACCTTCAACCTTCAATGACGCATGGCTCCCTTTGGCACACTGGGTAATAAATAGTGGTCTAATTACTAACCGCTAACAGGTGAGAGGAATCCGCTACCAGCACTAGAGCGTTATTAGTAGAACATGGAGAATAAACCCAGTGTCCAGAGTGGGCTGCGCAAAGCTCGTACTAATTAACTAAATACATTACTTTAATGCAATTACATATACCTAAAATCTACACAACAGACATAAATTCCAGTTTTATGTGCGACCCCCAGCATTATTTCCAATGGTTTCAAGTATTGTGATTAACATTCACATCTGAAATTCCATGAAACAAGAAATACATATCTCCCCCTGTGTCACATAAGTATTTTGTGATGGCTCCAAGGCCATCGTCCAGGGAATTAAGGCCATCTAGAAAAAATTGCCAACTCAAATGATCTTAAAAGCAACCATTCAATTCAATGTGAAGTGCAATCACATTTACAACGTGGCCTAAAACAAACATTTTGGTCACACTGGCAAGTACAGATGTAGATGCAATAAAGTGATGTCGCTCGTACTGCGTCACCAATCGGTGCATTTAGTTGCCAATAAATGGTCTATTCCCGAAGCTGGTTCTTTTTTATACAGAAATGCTAACAGTGCATATGGTGTAGTGCATAAGGTCAATGTTGGTAACAGCTACTACAGTCACAATGTAGTAAAGTTATGAGTTCTAATTCCTGTAAAGGCATATACTATTTTTTCTCACTCTGTAAGAGGACGCATTAAAATTGTATATTGTAATTGTAATCATCACAGATAAACTAGTTATATTTTGTCTTGTATGTAACCAAACTATTTTAACTACTAAGTCTTTATGTAATAGTTAAAATCACTCTCTGTTAAACTTAAATGCCGTTCCATTTAAACGTGAGTTCTTCCCCCTCCCCAGCCAGGACAGCTCTAAGTCCTGGAAGAAGACACAGTATCAAGTCCGAAAATGTAGACAGATTAAAACAAATTAACATTTTGTGAGATGCAATTGTATTGTTTGCAGTTCGAATTTCTGTGCTGACTGTGGACATTTCATTATGTAATTATTTTCACTGAGTTCATGATGTCAACTTTAGGCTTTGCAATAAAATGTGATTATTTTACAACTGCAACCATGATCTCTGCTTCTCATGTCATGTAATATTAGGGCTATATTACATTCATTAATGTTTGAGAAAAGTTTTGATGCATGATGAATGTTTGTGAATTAATGTTTGCAAAATCTTTAATTTTGTAATCCTATGCATTATTGTGTGATCCTTGATCCTTGCACAATTGTTGGCTGACTAAATACATTTTTGCGCCACTGTATTAACTTGGCAGAACGGTCTTTGTTTCAGCAATAGTCGTAACTCCACAGAAGAAATCGTTAGAAATGTTTTGTTACCCTGACAGTCTTCATGAAGAAAATGTATGGTTGTGGTGAGTTATTAGTCAAAAACACCACAAAGGTCCCTGCTTCTTATAACTTTTGTAAAGCACTGAAGTGCTACCTGTCTCGAACAGAATCCTGGAGGTGTGTACATAGTACAGTAACATTAAACACATAGGCTATTTTTCTCCTTTGCTGTATGTGCTTTTTATATCATTAAAGCTTACCTTAAAAGTCTAAAGGTCAATCAAAATAGCCTTACTTTGAGACTTGCGTTAGTATACATTTAATACATAATTCATATTTAATGACCAGTTGAGTTGGGCAGTGGCGTTTCTGGACAATCTGGCACTCTAGGTGAACTCTCTAAATGTCAACCCCGAAAAGAAAAATGCCAGCTCCAGGGGAAATAACACTTTGTTCACTATCCCTCTGTCTCAGCCTTTTGCATGACCCTTCAAGATAAGTCCAAACATTTAATAAAAATTAAATTAAATTAATGAAACCTTGAAGTCTACTTCCGTTTTACTAAATACCTTAGTATATTTTCACAAGACAAGAAAGCCTAGAGTTAGGTCTGTACTTATTTTTAATCACTGGGATGTACTAGAGCAGAATTCCAAACCTTAAGAATTATACCTATTAAAATAAGTAAAAAATGTGTTCAAGTAGCTCTGCAATAATAGCTGCCGGGAGCTGCAAGAGACAAGGATTTCAATCATCCGCCCTGGTAGCAGTTATTGTATCAATAGTTAAAAGGGGTTTAAAAACCTTCTCCGAGCTAACCTGCTGAAATGAGAAAGATGGATGTCTCAGCATGGTACTGTTATCATAATCAGTCATTTCTGGGGGCTTTAATAAAATGTTGGTTGAAGGCTTTACAAACTTCACAGTTGCAGTGTTAGAATCATGTTGAATCGAATTAGGCAAAGAGGAGTGGCTACTTAGTTTTAGGTATTTTATAGCTTTCCAGAATTTAGTTAGATCACTATGACTGGTATAAATGTATTTCAATAATAACTTGATTTTGCCTTTTTTCAGAGATGGTCGACTTGTTTCTGAGCTGCTTGAATATCAGTCAGTCACCAGCAAGACCACTGTTATGTAGACTACTAGATCGATTGTTTATGTAGACCTGTACCTGTTATATAAACTGCTTTTGTATGAGTTAATATTCTTTAAGTGCAGCAAATTGTTACGAGGTCAGCTGTATTATTTTACTTGTGGTTTTAAAGGTATTACCTGGAAGAATATTTGCCCAGTAAAGAACTTGCAGCTACAACTTTGCATTTGACTCATCTCTCTACCTTGACTGAGAATTCATGTGTTTACCCTGTCTTTAATGTGTTTAATATGTCTGCAACAGTTGTCTACAACAGTGTTAAAAATACTTGAAAATGTTCAAAGGCTAATTCATCCTGAGCAATAACACAGACACTTAGTAAATTGGAGTGATAAAGATCATGGAGAAACCCATCACTATTCAGATTTTTTATGTTGCTTTTTGTAATGAGTCATGGTTTGGTATTAAGTCATTTAGTATTTCTAACACATACTATGGGGGAGTGATCACTAAGGTCTATAGCAATGACACCACTGTGAGGGTATTTATTCATAGGGATTAAATCTATCAAAGTTGACCTTGAAGGGTCTTTTAAATTAACATGGGCAGATTCCATGATCAACTGTGTGAAGTTCATAATACAAGCATAAAATGCTGGAAGAAAGAGATTTGTTATGACCGTAGAGGTCTGGTAGTGGATAAGGTTCTTCTCCTCTCTTTTCTCTCTCTCCCTTTTCTCTCCTCTCTCTCTTTCTCTCTTTCTTACTCTCTTTCACAGGTGGGAGGTGATCGGCTGTCAAGGCGTATATGAGGAGCCTTGTTGGACTGATTGGGAGAGAGCCATTTTGATGACATTAATGCCATTATGTTTTGTTTTTTCGAAATTGTGTTGAGTATTATTTTGTGTTTTGTTAGCTGTACCTGTGGAAAAGGGATTAGGTAGATGTCCTGGTGTGTACATTCTCCTGTAGGTAACTCCCCTGGTAAATAAATCAGTTAGACGTGGGCGGCGGTCAACTGAATTTTTTAAGCAGGTAGGGTAAGAGTTAGTTTGGAACATAGTATGCAGTTTAGGGGTTTAGGGAAGGGCAGGGTTCTTATGATTTGATCGTTGTTTTGATCCGACTGTTCACACTGCTTTTCTCCCAGGTTGGTAAGTCACAAGATATATATATATGTGTGACATAGGGATGGTAGTGTTGTTCAGCATTCCTTTTTCTGATACCCATATAGTGGTAGTCCATGGATTATAGTTATATATATATATCTCAAAGAATTAGCATATCATGAAATCGGTCTCTAAACGAGCTATTAACCTAATCATCTGAATGAACTAATTAACTCTAAACACCTGCAAAAGATTCCTGATGTTTTAAAAACTCCCAGCCTGTTTCATTACTCAAAACCGCAATCATGGGTAAGACTGCCGACCTGACTGCTGTTCAGAAGGCCATCATTGACACCCTCAAACAAGAGGGTAAGACACAGAAAGACATTTCTGAACAAATTGGCTGTTCCCAGAGTGCTGTATCAAGGCACCTCAGTGGGAAGTCTGTGGGAAGGATAAAGTGTGGCAAAAAACGCTGCACAACGACAAGAGGTGACCAGACCCTGAGGAGGATTGTGGAGAAGGACCGATTCAAGACCTTGGATGACCTGCGGAAGCAGTGGACTGAGTCTGGAGTACAAACATCCAGAGCCACCGTGCACAGGCGTGTGCAGAAAATCGGCTACAGGTGCCGCATTCCCCAGGTCAAGCCACTTTTGAACCAGAAACAGCGGCAGAAGCGCCTGACCTGGGCTACAGAGAAGCAGCACAACAAAACAACAACAAATTTTGCATGTAATTCGGAAATCAAGGTGCCAGAGTCTGGAGGAAGACTGGGCAGAAGGAAATGCCAAAATGCCTGAAGTCCAGTGTCAAGTACCCACAGTCAGTGATGGTCTGGGCTGCCATGTCAGCTGCTGGTGTTGGTCCACTGTGTTTTATCAAGGGCAGGGTCAATGTAGCTAGCTGTCAGGAGATTTTGGAGGATTTCATGCTTCCATCTGCTGAAAAGCTTCATGGAGATGAAGATTTCATTTTTCAGCACGACCTGGCACCAGCTCACAGTGCCAAAACCACTGGTAAATAGTTTACTGACCATGGTATTACTGTGCTCAATTGGCCTGCCAACTCTCCTGACCTGAACCCCATAGAGAATCTGTGGGATATTCCGAAGAGGAAGATGAGAGACCCAACACTCTGGAGGAGCTTAAGGCCGCTATCGAAGCATCCTGGGCCTCCATCACACCTCAGCAGTGCAACAGGCTGATTGCCTCCATGCCACGCCGCATTGAAGCAGTCATTTCTGCAAAAGGATTCCCGACCAAGTATTGAGTGCATAACTGAACATAATGATTTGAAGGTTGACTTTTTCTTTTTTTTGTATTACAAACACTTCTTTTATTGGTCAGATGAAATATACTAATTCTTTGAGATAGGAATTTGGGGTTTTCGTGAGCTGTATGCCAAAATAATCAATATTAAAACAATAAATGACCTGAAATATTTCAGTTGGTGTGCAATGAATCTAAAATATATGTAAGTTAAATTTTTATCATTACATTATGGAAAATAATGAACTTTATCACAATATGCTAATTTCTTGAGAAGGACCTGTATATATATATTCTTGTGTTCTGAAATACTGCTTACTGAGAGTACTTGCTAAGGCCTGTTTGTTATTTATTGTATTTATTATATTTATTAAATCATCATTTTTATTATATCTTCTTACTGAAATGTGTTGTTGGTTCAGTGCACTCGCTTACTCAATATCCCACGGTTCCCTCTATGTGTGTGTTATTGCTCACAGGCAATGGCAATCTGTCTTGGTTTAATAAACTACCGGGTAGGTTGTAACAATTGGGGGCTCGTCCGGGATTAAAATTAAAATCTCCAAGTATCAAAATGTCATTTCAAAAGGGGATATGCGTCTTAAAAATAGCAGTAACTGCTTTTTGTGTGCAGATGGAGGGTGATAAACCCTAACAATAGGGACAGGACATACACATTCCCAGATAGAACTAAATTAATAACAAGAAGCTCTAATTGCTTAGGAACAGAAATACTGATCGTGTGGCCTTAAGATTCTTCCAGAAATACATACAGACCCCCACTACTCACTTTTCTGTACTGTCACATCGGAAGACATTATAATCCTTAATAGAAATAGAGTAATCACCACCAGAGGTCTTTAGCCACATTTCAGGGCACACTAAAGTATCAGGGTTGGAATCCTTTACCCACAAGTTTAGCATGTCAAGTTTAGGGATGATACTTCAAACTTTAATGTACAGTATCCCAAGCCTTTGCTTTGCTTTAAAATTGAAGGGTAATATGGTGATTGCAAGGGAGGCAGTGTAGGCAGATTAAACATGCTTACATTGGCAAACAGGTTAATATGTATATGATTATCACGCCTAACACCTGTAAAAATACAAATGTAACTGTAGGTGTCACAACATCATGGAACTGATAAACATTAAATACATGAAGTACTATATTGGTGGTTCTGATTTGTGTTTATTTTGATTGAGTTATGGGACTTTGTCACCACTTTCTGGACACTCAGGATTATGTGTCAAGTGACACTTGATAGGTGATTAAGCCCTCGCACTGGCTGGACTATAGTAATCAAGTAGGCTATATAATAACTGGGTGTTCCAGAAGGATATGTGTGTCATTGTGGATCTGAACTCCTGTATACCTGGGTTTTAAACTACAATCTGTTCTACAAGACCTTAATGTACACTGCCGATAGTACAGTGTTATGTTTTCATGAGTGTTTGTTTAGAAGAGGTAAAACCTGCATGTATCCTGAGAGCTATTCCTGTAACCCACTACAATAATGTGTTGTGAGCAATAGTCCTGAGAAAGTGAAACCTATGTAAAGGATGTAATATTCTCACGTTGAGTGTTGTTGCATTGTAGACTTAGATAGTATCAGATTTATTTGTTTGGGCACCAAAGTCGCCCTGTTTATATTAGCAGCCGATGTCGGCTTTACCGTTTGTTATTTTCCTTCAATCACCGAAAGATCTCCCTTCACCCAAAGATTTTGATTTCCCTTCCTTCAATCACACAACACTCCTTCCTCATGACTTGTGGTAGTAAGTTTATGACAGATGTGCAAAGACTTGGTAGGTATTACCTGCACAAGATTAGAGGTGGTAGCAATTATAGAATCACATCTAACCATTAATGAGTTGATTGAGATGTCCTAGCAACTTCCCTTCATTCAATAGTATTCAGCAGGATGTCAATAATAGCAGAAAATAGATATGCCCCTTTTTCATTTGGATGACACGTAATTATTAGGTAATCAGACAATTCACAAATCACACAGTGCTTAGAAAAAAAATGTATTTAGTGGAAAAGTTACCAAATCAACCATTGAATATGAAATAATGATATATATATATATACTGTGGCATTTAATTGAATCAAAAACACTAGATCATTTCTGACACAATTTAAACAGTCAGAAATTAGATAAGATTAACCCACAGAGACCAGCCAAAACTCATTATTTGCGTCTGTTTCCCTTCTTTCCAAACGTCATAAGACCTAGGAGGGCTTTAATATAGTAAACATTAAAAAAAACACTGTTTAAAGAAATAAAAAAAACTGTAAAATTACAAGCAGTTTCCTTTTTTTTTAAATATCTGTTTTCATTTTAACACAGTGGTTCTCAACCTTTTTTGGGACAGTACCCTATCCATTATCCAGGGTCCCTATTGACCCCATCAAACAAGATGTAGGCTAATTGCCCTGAAAATGTATAATTATTTTTATTACTGTTGTTGTTATTATTATTATTATTATTATTATTATTATTATTGTTGTTGTTGTAACTACTTTCATAATTTCATAAATGCATGTAAATAAAATTGTCTGAGATTTTGGAACATGGGATTAAATCTTACTATAAAAAAGTGGAGGCTGATGACTTAAAAAATTAAAGGGAGACTCTCGGTTTAGTTGTTGACCACGCAGACAGCCAAGGACGTAGGAATCATTTTTTTACTGAAAAATGTATTATAAGCATTTAGGAGTTAAATCCACTATGGAAAAGGTTGTTTGTATTGGGTGTAGTAGTATGCAAGCAATGCTCATCATTGATAATTGGTACAACTTTCCCTCAGAGCAAGACATGATTTTTCTCTAGGAACACACACCTGACACAAGGTGAGCAGTTAGATTAAACAGTTATGCTGTCATACAGACAAATGAGAAGACTACTTACAATGTTAAGAGGGGAAGAATCACGTCAGGGTCATTATTTATGGATGGTGTATTTAAAAGTCTTCCAGTGAGGAGTGAGGTAAGAAGGGTAGATGACCTGGGGGATCAGTTCAGGAGGCTATGGGTGAGGTAAGGAGAGTGGAGGACCAGGGGGTTCAGGTCAGGATGCCATGGGTGAGGTAAGGAGGGTAGATTAGTGGTTCTAGGGGGAAGAGGTCCAGCAGGGAGAAATCACTGTTAAAAACAAAATGTAACAAAAGAGCAAATTATGTTTAGATTGTAAAAATAATCTTTATATTAATTGTCCTGGCGGGTTTGATTTAGTATAATGTGATGTAGATGTTATGTATTGTCATGTAAATCCTGAGGGTGTGCGGTCACAAATGACAACATTGTTCAATATATCAAATTATAGTTAATCTGTTGTGGTGAATCATTCTCAAACTATGTTCAGTAAACAGGGAGCAATGGAGGCAAGAATTATGTGACCAAACACAGACATCTAGGCATATGGAGAGAATGCGTACTTTTCAGGAAATTGGATAAGGCTACTTACACAGAACTTTTTTGGGTGACATCCTGGGTCATTGACTTTTACGTTATTAAATATTTATTCCAAAAAAATAAAGAACGGATGTATATTTTGTTATTTTTTATGTGTAAAAGCATGATGAATAATATAATAATATGATTAATCATTTATTTATTTCTTATTTTGGCAGACTTGTTCCTCCATAGAATAAGGCTTTTTATTGGATATTGTCAAGCCCCCAGGGCTCATAGACCAGTGTGCAATGTTTTGGGGGCCAAAAAAAGTCAACATCAAAATGCTGCACTAATTTCTAACTGTATTTCTATACGTTTTTAAAACCCAGCTAAATTCCAACTCCAAAAATTGTTGTTTTATGCAGGATGATGTCCTACATCATTATCATTTTTTTATTTTGTCATTTTCACTTCCTGTCTGTAATATTTTTGTTAAATAGAAAGACCATCGTCGGGTTTAAGGCGCAACGTCTCCGGCTCAGAGCCACAGAAATGAGCCACCACTCATTTGCATCCAATTTTCCTCTTTCCAATGATAACAAGCTTTAGTTGCTAGCTAGTATGGAGATCGCGAGATAATCACGCTTGACAATCTAGAGAATCACTACACCAAGGAGGGTTAAACTTCTGATTATCACTATTTTAGATTATGTGTATTCAATAAATCAAAACCTTTATATTTGCATACTTTAGACTACTTTTTGGATGAAGTATTAACAGTGAATAGGCACTAGCACTGTGTAAACAGAGCTTTCTGTCAGTGTAAAATTGAGGGCAGATATCACAAGCCACCAATTGCAGAGTAATTCTTTTAGCTCAATACCTGCACTTTGTAAATTACGATTATTTTCTACATTCTATTCGTCAGCCTGACTCACGTTCCTGTGAAGGCATCAGGGAGCTGTGCTGCAAGAAACTAACAGAAACATTGCATCCAGTCACAGACACACAGTGGTGTAAACTGTCAGGTTGTAATGTTGCTTTAAACTCGTATTGTTATAAATCTGTGGTGTAAAATCGCCTTAAAAAAACTTTTCAAGGGCACCTTAACACTTCCCTTTCCAAAACATTGCTTCCAGGGCCCCCCATCATTCTCGGAATACCCTCTGGGGGCTCGTACCAACCCCATTGAGAAACACTGCTCTAATGGATGTAATAGTTATATTTGTTATGATGTTTATCAGTTATCAATAAATGTCCAATAAAACACTTTATAAAATAAAATGATAGTTAATAGAATTGCTTTAATAAAAAGTGTTATATTAAACACTTTTTTTTTTAAATATTAAAAAAGATTTTCTGACTTTTTCCCAGAAAATCCTGTCCCCACATACAATGTGAGGAAACAAATATGAGTACAGTCCTTTGGAATGAAAAGGCTGTAATGTTCAGTGTCTGGGTCTCACTGGGCAGCTCGCCAAACAATTCGCTGGACAAGAATCCATCAACAATAAAATACCTGACCTGCATAATTAACACAATGACATAAATTTAATCATCATACAACCATTTTCTGTTTGTTCTAAAAACATTACATTACAATTATACTGTATACTGTAATGTACAGTGCTCAACCATTCAGCTGATATAGTGAATGATAGTTTTAGTTTTCAAAAGAAATCAAAATAAAATGTAATCTACTTCTTTCAGAATATTTTGTTCATTTGTAGAACAATTTTTTAAGATACATTTTTTCCATTGAATTAGTAGTCTTGGTTAGTCAGGAGGCAAACGCAACATCTGAAGGAAACACTGAATTATTAGCAGTATGACGCCATAAACAGGTTTATAGAAGCAACCGAAACACTAACACTCATAACATAACAAAGGTGCACAACTCAAGGCACAGTTCACAAAACAATCAGATGACTTCTAGAAACTATAGTAAGATATAGCAGATGGTACAGTGAACCCTTCATCATAAAGCACAAAGACATATTAGCAATAACCCACAACTCGTAACACAAACCGAGGTGTACTGGATTGCCTTGATTGACAAATACCAGGTACATACACTAATGATGGCTGGAGGAGTGAATGGAAAAATGTCCAGTTAAACAGAAACTACAATGGAAAACACAAGTCTTATTGCACACTGGCCATGGGGCGGAACTTCATGCTCCAGCAGTCAAGAAAGTGCGGCTGGCACAGGCACCGGAGGAGGAGTTGGTGGCAGAGCCACACAGCCTGAAACAAAGCATCATAGGTGGGCTAGAGTGGCTTACCCCATGCTGCAGACGGCTGGTCAGGTTCGGTCATGGGGCTGTGTCTTTTGGCTCTGGCTTGAAAGGCGGGGCCTCTGGTTCTGGCTTGAAAGGCGGGGCCTCTGGTTCTGGCTTGAAAGGCGGGGCCTCTGGTTCTGGCTTGAAAGACTGCTCCCCCGGTTCTGGCTTGAAAGACTGCTCCCCCTGTTGTGATGTCCTGAACTGCTCCCTTAATGATGAAACATGCTCCTTCCCGGTTGCTGTGTACAGCTCTCCCACCCAAGATGTTGACAAAGCAGAGTTGGCCAGGATGACATGGGTGTCGACGTCCCCCCGACATTGAATGGTGCGTCTGAATACCCCGCCCACTATTGGCACCCTCCAACAGGTGTAGCAATAGGGTTAACAGGAGCTACCCTTATGTATATACCAGGCTAGGAAAAGTGCCCATCGATCAATGACAGATGCTCACCCATAGCCGGTAATACCTCTGGGTTCCTTCCTGACACTGGCCTTGTCCTTCTCAATCTGACTCTCCTGCCATACCATGGTGGGTTCATATCTGAAATAGGCACAGAGATGGTTGCACTTCTCTTCTTCCATCTCTGTACGCAATGGCGTCAAGCAGGCATCGCTTGACTCCCTGCTTGGAGTCGTCTTTGCCACCAGATGTTTTCTTTGCCACCAGACGTTCATGCTACCTCCTGCGTTTAGGTGGGTTATTCTGGAATAGGTCTTAGTTAGGCAGGAGGCAAACACAGACATCTGAAGACAACACGTATTTATTAGCGGGATGACGCACGCATAGAAAATAAACAGGTTTAAAGAAGCAACCGAAAAACTGACATTCAATGCAAAACAAAGTTGGCGCATATCAAGGCACAGTTCACAAAACAATCATAAGACTACTGGAAACTAGTGAGATGCACTTTTTTCTTTACGCAGTACATGGTATAGTGAACCCTTCAACATGAAGCACCAACACTTACAGATCAACAACAACTCCCAACACAAACAGAGGTGTGTATATATACTGGTTTGCCTTGATTAACGATTAACAGGTGCGGACACTAGTGACACAATTACACACACACTGAATGCTGATTGGAGGAATGAATAGAAAAATGTCAGGTTAAATAGGAACTACAATGGAAAACACAAGAGGGCACTGATGACTCATAACACGTGTGACATAAACCATTACATATGCATTTACCATCTTTTCTTTTTGCAACTATTCAGCCACTAAATCCTTTAAAAACTTCAGAAAAGTACATAAAATGTATCATAATTATAACGCACACTCAGATGTCACCCATGTCATTCAGACAACAGTGATTATGGCCTGGGTACCACAATTGGGTACCAACAGCTAATTGGCTGGCGACTTTGTAATTGGGGGTAAAAACAACAGCTTTAAAAAACATTTTGGTTTGTGATTTTAGGATCCTCAATGGAACAATGTCAAATACACATATTTATAAAAAGTCAACGGCGGCAGTGTGTGTAGCTTTAAAAATCCCAGATTTATTTTAATTACATTCAAAAGCAAAATGGCTGTTGCATTTGGCGGTTCTATTGTTAATTAATTACTTTATGTAACCTGGGTTAGACTACACTGTAAAAAGGAAATGTAAAAAATTCTAAAAGTAAAAAAGTACACTAATTGTGTACAGACAGTTTTAGTTATTTTATAGAAAGTGTGTATTTATTTGAACAGATAATGTCAGTTATTTGGTTTTATAGTATGTCTGAAAACCTGTGGAGTCAGTGAACAGTGGTCTCTTATGTGACCATGGCAACAGCCCTCCAGACAGCTACAGTACAGCCCTGCTCCTCTAGGCATTTCTATGCTTCAAGGCAACAAACACATCTTACCAACACAACCCATACACATACACACATCATACCAACGCAACCCACGCACACACCCATTGTACCAATGTGAGCTCTGGAAGCAAGACATTCTCTGACGCATGAAAAACATGGACATTACTTTTAAATGGAGGTTCAGGTTAGGGGGAATGAAACACATTAATTTGTGTTGTCCTAATATAAAATATAAAATCATTATTAATTTTGCAAACTGTGGTCAGGCTGTTTTAGCCCAGTTTTACTATTACATCTAGATGTAGTCTCTACTTTTTCTCATGGCAATATGTGGGTTACCGTATGTAAAGAATATTTCACTGCATTACGTAGACAGACTTAAGGATATCTCCATTCATGTGTGAAATGTCATACTGTACATCAGTGTTGTGTCCCCCAGTATAAGTATCTGTGTTTCTGTGTTCCCTGGTCTGTGTTGTATTCTCTGTGCTGTGTTCCTGTTCTCTGTGTGTTTGTTCTGTTCAGTGTGTCTATTGCCCACAGGTGGTGCAGATTCAGTCCTGACTGCCAATCATCAATTATCAATGACTCCTCCCCTCTCCTTATCCTGTTCACCTGGTTCTGCTCAGCAGCTATCCCATCATGCCCTTCCCTTGCATAAAGAGTGCCATTTTGTGTCTGTCAGTCTCTCACTCTATTAGAGAGCATGCAGTTGCTCTGTCCGTTTGATTGTGGGCTGTATGGTTTGTTAATGGTTGACTGAGAGCTTTGTTAATAGTGTGGTTGAGAGTTAGGCCTAATAATGTTAGCTGTGCTTGTATCTTAAAACACTACTGAAGTTGTAATTCTACTGTGATTGTTCTTGTTTGTCAGTCACCCTTGTTTTCATTTCTTCCCAGGGTGATACGCACTTGGGAGTGTGCAGGCAAGACGCCCGGGGCTTACACCACCCGTAGGGTAACTTCCTTGTTAAATACACTAGGGAAGATCTGGGCGGACTACCCCCTGTATGTTTGGTTAGGGCACCTCATTCGTGTGCCAGTTTAGTTTAAGTGTTTAGGTTTTGGGAATATAGTGTAGGTTAGGGGTGGGGACTTTATTTCTAAGTTCTTTGCTTTGGTCCAGCCCAATTTATTATTTATATTACCGTGGCAAAAATAAAGCCTATCTCTAACAGTACAGTTTGTCTTTCTTGCACCCACGGCCCCATGCTTCTTTTGCTGACTACTGGGGTCCATGAGCAGTGGAGTGTCAGGTCCCCCTCCTTAACAGGAGCTAAATTGTAACAATCAGGCACCAGCCGTTAAAAACACTCCCGGAGCTCAGAAAGATGACTCGGGTCTGAGAGGGCTGGGTGTGTGTAATTACATTAGCTATTAATATGTGAGCTATTACATGATTTGGTATAACAGCATGAAACCGACGTCGATCCCCGAGATCAGGTCTTGTTTTCAAGGACTCAGCTACAACGTAACCCTGCTTATGGTTAGGGACCATCAATCA
>JACXGM010021752.1:0-17106 GCA_016801145.1 Umbra pygmaea
TCATGCACGTGAGCTACAGCCTGTCTTTCAAATCTGTCTGAAAGAGTAATCTGTTGGCTCCACTGCTGCCAGATAAAGTAAACTGGTTTGACCCCCTTCCCTCATTTCCAAATGAAGGATGGTCAATGGCAGTTCTGTCAGCAGGTTGATGTTTGAAAATTAATAGGCTGCCCTTGCTGTGCTGAGATATAGTTGTTCACCGGTGCTTGGACATGAACTGACAAAATGTCGCCAACCTTTTCTAATACAAACCTGAAACTAACACAATGGATCTAAAACTGACTATTTGAGTTCTGGTTATCCTCTGCATTCTATATTATTTGCCTTGTACTGTCCATATAGGAAGAACATGTTGACCCACGCATTTACATGGGACCTAAATTAATATAAATGTTCTCCTCTTTTCACATCAGAGTTGACTGAGAACACATTGTAATTTACTGCAAAACGTTGGGGAATATAAAGGAAGTGCAAACAGAGGTGATGAATAAGACATTTACAACCTGGGTATGATGGCCAGATCAGAAATGCAGCCAGAACACTGTGGTTAACACTGTTACCTTAGTGTATTAGTATATTTAGACCTACAGTGTAGACCGGATACCCAACCAAAAGGCCATCATTTTCTGAGTTCAACTAGAATCATAGTATTACTGGGTAGGAGTGGTGCAGAGCCAGCTCTAACCTGACATACTTCGCCTCAAGTATGGTCCCCTTGCCATAGCAATAAGTAGCTTACCATAGAATAGGCTACTTAAGGAGGCTCTCGTCTTGTAAAAATAAATCTGTTTACATTGGTGCTACGAAATACGCTGATTGTATGCAGGTACTACTTGTAAAATAAACAGGGAACAGCTCAGTTAATTATTTTTATTGTGTACCTACAACATGCTAACTTTGGTAACTCTCAGGAGTAGAATGCTGTCTGAGATCCAGGGCCAGTCACAGAAAGCCATCCACACATTCACCAGCGTCTTCCATAAAGAACACCATTTGAATGACTGAGGGGCTGATAACAGCTCAGTGGTCAGTCCCGGTCCTGCAACTGCAACTTAAAACTGTAGATTTATCAAACTATACCAGTGTTGTGAATCTAAAATGAGTGGCCATATTTCTCTATTAGTTATGTATTATTATTTAGTAAATAAAAAACTTTTATAGCAAACACATACACCCCACAACACTGTAAAGCTTATAAATGTATTCAAAGCAGAAGTGTGTGTATAAGCATTTCTTAGACCTGCGTCTTTCAGGTGTTACAGCCCTGTTAGAACCACTCTCCTACAGTCAATTTTCTCCTGTGGGCCGCTAGGCAGGCTTCACAGATTTTTACATTCATGCGAGGTGTACGGTACTTAGGTTTAGTAGTTTACACTCTTTGATAGTTGTTCACTCTGAAAGGATTTATGGTGATTGAACCCACTGAAAATCCCACATGGGATTCCGTGGTTTTGCTGAATTTACCTTTCCACTGAGATGAAAGGATATGGAAAACAAGTAATTAAGTCAGATCACCCCCCTCACTTACTCTGATGCCATCACTCTCTTGCTGTCACTGTACTTTAAGATACTGTAGTCCGTTCTGAATCCAAGCATTTTTGGAAGACAGTATAATTTCTTTTGTATTAGCGGGGGGAAACAGTCTCTCCCCCTACCTCCCTTTCTGGCAGCAAAGCTCTGTTGGCTGGAGTGCCCAGAATAAAAACAGCAACACCCGACACAGGACAGGAAAAAAGCAAAGTGATCCATTGAACTAGAAATATTTGCCCTGAAATATTTGCTCGTAATTACGTTGCGCCTCTTTTTTTCTACTGTACTTCTAGATCTTTGGTTAGTGGTAGTTTGCTAGGGGAGAATAAAACCAGCCGGTCTGAAGACGTGCGGTGCATTCTGGAGCGAGATGGCTAGCAGAAAGGTTCTCTCTCTCCTTCATGGATTCTTCTGTCTAGCTCTGATTCAGCCGTCACTCCAGGGAGGTAAGTGTATGGGACTCACTGAAGGCCTCTGCTGTCTAGAGAGCAGGCTGACAGTTATGGAACTAGTGTTAGAACAGTTGTTGGTCTCTGCCTCTCTTTCTGTGCTCCTCTGCATTGTTAAATTGAGGAACTGAATCACTCATTATGTTCTGCATATTAATACATTTTATAGTATATCTGCCATGCATGCAATGTTAATAACCTGTCTGGAAAGCTATTTAGATAAATGAAAGATTTTTGCTTATTCTATGTAAAACCGTACCAACTATTTAGCCTTAAATGAACTTTTTCTGTTAAAATGTACTAAACTGAATATTACTTTAGAAATGTGTCATTTTGATGATTGATTAAACAAATTGCATGTGATATGATCATTCATTCACAGCACTTCTGATGATTCAGTCATGTTTAGACTATCTCAATTTTTGTACAAGTGTCCAACGAGCAACATCATTTTAAAAGCTACAGTTTTCCATTGCACTTGAAGTTCCTAATAGTAACACTCTGTTCTATTGCAGATGCATCCCTGACTGTCTGTCTTGTGCAAATCTGCTCCATATTAGCTGTTTTTTTATAGTTGTGGCTAATAATAACAGCATGGTCTTCTAAAGGACAGATTTAGTGTTCAAACTGAAAATATAATAGTTATTTAGAGTCTGGCTTCATTCAAATGAGGTACAAATGCATTTCGATTAAGAATAAATTGTAAAATTACAATTAAGTAAGCATTAATTATTAGCTATATTAAATTCAATAAACATGCAAATGTAGTCATCCTGCATATGTGTCAAATATTGATCCCATATCTGACATATATTTTATTACATATTAAAATTAAAGTTTCATTAATAACAAAAAATTGTTTACTTAAATCTATTGATTTCAGACAAATTTGTAAGGACCTGGCGAGGGACTGTATTGTTTTGGATATGTTCATTAGGCATGGTGAACAATAATACCAGCAACTTTAATCATCATCCTTAACACATAAATACAGACATTTGGCAAAAGTACGTGCTGCATGTTGGATTTCATTAGAGAAGCATTTCCAGAAGTTTTAGATGTTTTTTAGTTAAGTCTGGCATCCGGCATCGGAAGGACGTTTTCATTGCTCGGCTGTCCCATACTCGGCTATAGCATGTGAGTGTATTACTCCAGCTGCCGAGTCTTTCTCAGATCAGTTATATGATGTAGAATTACACATAATGCACTCCCAGGTGTACAGCAGTGTATGTGTGTGCCTACGTGTTGCAGTTACCGTATTCCCTGTGGCAGGATGTTATACTTCACATCTCTGCCCAGTCGGATCCTTTGGTTACAGTGCTGTTAGGCATCCACTGTTCCACAGTATCGGTATGTGGTTTAAGCTATTGGTGCAGATTACAGCTCATCCTTTTGTGAAGAAAAGTGAGAGCTCAGAGGTGCGTAGGTCATTCGCTCTCCTTCCACCTTCCAGAAGAATTTCCCCTCTCCCCTCTCTTCCCCCTTCCTACTGATATTTTTCTTGTTATGATTCCAGAATTGTTTAGTCCCTCCAATTGGAAAGCATGTTAACGGTCTGCAGTGCATTCAGATCTCTTCAAGCCGAGCCAGCTCTTTTGAACTTATTTGCTTAAATATAATGTATCTTCTGTTCCCCAGCTGTTAGTGTCCAAGAACAAGCTAGCATTCTCTCTATACTGTGTCTGACGACCCATTTAAAAAAAACTTGACTGGAACTTTTCCCTTATATAGTCATGTGTAACTGTTCCGTGCATGGGAATTGATGGCAAGTATAGGCAAACAGATTCCCTCTCACTCATTGTTGGACTGTCTGTCAAAGTGGTCATGTCAGCTCAGGAAGAAGGAAATAGTGCTACAGGTAGGCTTCACAAAGCCATATGCAGCTCCAACTCATTGAAGTGCTTGAAAGTTTGTACAATAATGAACATCTTTCACACTGTACTGCATGATGGAGGAAAATAGAACCCTATTACCTTTTTTACAGTTTTGAGATATTCTGTAAACACCTATTTCACACCTCAGTGAAGCATAGCTGTATGGCGTGTGATGTAGCTGTGCACTTTGACAGACTCTAAGAATGTTTCCTTTCCGTTTATTAACATCAGCTGTTAAATGTGCTATTTGTAGAATTTGTGTAGAATTCTGTGTGAATGAGTGAAAACAGAAAACCGAACTTTCAGTCACCAGCATCCAAAAGCTGTAGAACGTGTATTTCAATAGCATTTTCAAGTTTGGAAAAAGACGTTTAGAAGACAGTTATTTCATAGAGTATGCAGGTTGCCATTTGAACAGGAATTGCAATGAGGAATTTGATAAGTTTGTCTTTAATCAAATGTATGCAGTTTAGGCAGTTTTTTTTCTATGTAACAAACCACGATATAGTGTAGGGAAACATTATCCCATATACATCGATTAAAAAATAAAATGTTTTTGCAAGTACCACAAATACAACTATCACCCATTCACTTATTTTGAAGAGTGTTGGAAACTCTCTCCTTATTCATACTTTGGTCTGTTATCTTGGGATTTGATTGAAGAGCAAGATCTCTATGAAATTTTAATGTTTTCACTTGAGAGTGTGAATGAGTTATGGTGCATAAATGGAACTCAGTGTAGGAGTGTGTTATTAAATATGCAGCTTGGCAGTTGCAATTTGATTCAGGCTGGTTTCCCTGCAACAATCCTGAGGTGTACTGCTGAACTTTCTTATCGGTTCCTTAGTCCTACTTTGAGACCGACGTTTTTTTATACATTCCTACAAACACCATCTGTCAAACGGATAGAGTGAGGATGGAATGTTATTCTGATCTAAATAAATCTAACGGGACCTCACTGTGGGTAAATGAAATTTGAGATGTAACCTGACTAAACTACACTGAACAAAAATATTAACACTTTTGTTTTTGCCCCCATTTATCATGAGCTGAACTCAAAGATCTAAGACTTTTTCTATGTACACAAAAGCATATTTCTCTCAAATATTGTTCACAAATCTGTCTAAATCTGTGTTAGTGAGCACTTCTCCTTTGCCAAGATAATCCATCCACCTCACAGGTGTGGCATATCAAGATGCTGATTAGACAGCATGATTATTGCACAGGTGTGCCTTAGGCTGGCCACAATAAAAGGCCACTCTAAAATGTGCGGTTCCATCACACAGCACAATGCCACAGGTTTTGAGGGAGCGAAACTGACAACTCCCACGCATCGATTTAAAGCCACAACAGGTGGATTCAGCACCATGGCCAGCTCCGCAACCTAAGGAATCACACAAGAGAAATATGCTTTTGTGTACATAGAAAAAGTCTTAGATCTTTGAGTTCAGCTCATGATAAATGGGGGCAAAAACATAAGTGTTGCGTTTATATTTTTGTTCAGTGTAAATGCTAGTTGTTGTAGCCTGACTAAACTAAATTACATTTTTGTTTGTGTCCGTGGCTCATACTCTACATTGATGAGCATTTCTGTGCTATCAACACCTGAGGTGGCTTAATAGCATGGGAGAGATAGAAATGATGATGGCTTTCAATTTTCCATTCGTTCAACAAATAATATTAATCTCAAACACCAATTTAAACAAAACAATTTATCTAATATCAGTGTTTATGGGGGGTCCACATGGTGTAGAGGGCTAAGTTGTTGCAGGACAAACTACGCCACAATAGTCAGTGATCCAAACTTGACTATAGCTTCTCTGACTTTGCCCGGGCCTCCAGCAGTATGCAGTGCAAATTGGCATAGTGCTGCCTGGTGTTTAGGATAGATAACTTGGATTATCTACCTTGCCACGTCACTCTCCAGAAACCCCCTGTGTGCAGATCGGGAGCCTGTGACTTCAATCGCGGAGGTATAGTTGGTTAACGTAATCATCCTGTACAGGAACTGACTAAAGGGTTCCATGTTGGATGAGCAGTGTGAAAAGAATCGTCTGGCTTGACGACATGTTGTTACACAATGTGAGTGCCCCTCACCATCCGTTGGGTTACAAAGCTGCTAACGTTGCAAGGTTAGTGGAGAAAAGAATTGGGAGGGGTGAAAAATGGGAAAAAATCAATTAAATATCAGCGTTTATGTTCAGGTTAATTTTACTCTGTTGCTTTTGTCCCGACAATTCCAGTCACTGACAGATTAAAAACACCAAGACAGTTTCATTAGTCTTTGTTTTATGACAAGCATTGTTAATGATAACAAGGAAAGGCATACGGAGGCCTACAGAGGATCAAGTAGAAAGAACATTCCCAAAGTCAGTTAGTTTTCTCTGCATGCAAGGCTGTCTGGGAGCCTTGGAAGCCGGTTTGCCCCTTTTGGCATAGACGACCCAGCTGCCAAGACATCAGAGGATTCTAATCCATTAATTCTCTCTTCAGTGACACTCCCCTGGACACAGTTGAAGGCGAATGAACTCATGGCATATCAGATGGCACACCTCGCCTGTCAGTCGGGCAGACTGGTGATGGATTGCTGTGGTCTGCTGCATTGTGTTTCCCCAGTTTCACTGCTGATTGGCTTGGTACATTACCAATCCTATCATCTCTGCTCCTCGGCTCTGTTGGGTTTTGCAGCAGCTCTCTACTATTTATTTGAAGACATATTCCTGTAGGTGAACAACTTATCTGGATGTCATCCTTTTTGTATAAGGTAGATTGCCATTTACAAGGGAGAAATAATAGGATTGACGTGACACACTGGCGTCCCGCGACTTGTTGGCATGTAGTCTACCGCTCAGTGCCATTGGGTACCTGCTGTGTCACACGAAGACTTACCGTAAAGTAAAGCTCTTTGAAACAGCCTTCTAATTACACATAATTTTGACAAGACAATACACTTTGGACTTCCTTTTGGCCTTTTTGGAGACAGGTATACTGTCCACAGTAAACATTATTTTCTGAGAACAAGACTTTGTGTGCCAAAGAAAGGCTAGACTAATTAAGCTGCAATTTAAGACTGTTAATTTACCCTAGCATGCCTGTTAAATAGCTTATACGTTATACTGTATCTGTCTTTGGTAGTTTTATATCAAACCATGCTCTCTCTCAGAACACATTTTTTTTAAAGGGTTCTAAGAAACCCTGCTAACCTATACATAAAAAGTACTTAATAAGCAGATATTATGAAGTGATTACTGACACCATGGTAATGTTTTTAGAACATTATCGTTTTGACAAACCTCTTGTAGAAATTAATTCAGTACAGATTTTTGGATGGATGAGTTAGATTTATGTCAGCATATTTTAACAGGAGTGCATTGAAAATGTTTAGAGTGTACTATATCTACGTGATTATTTTGTACGCAACACATCACTTTATTATGTCTGTCAATGTAACAGACTGATTATTTTAAGCACCCCACCTACTTTAACGTCTTCTGACATTATGGGCTTTATCTTGCCCCCGGCGCATCGCAGCGCAAAGTCTGACACAAGTGTTTTTGCTAGTGTAGGACAAAAGATTACAAATAAAAATATTTCTGTGCAAATCCGCCATCATAATAGCAATGCGCCAAGGAACAAATGCGACCTGGCTTTTAAAGTGAATGGGAGATGACACTCTGATTCGTATATTGCATGTTACGCCCAAAACACACCCATGAATTAATAAGACACTTAGTACAACCCGTTTGAACCATGTGCTGGTGCAGGGACCTGCCGCAGGGACCCCTGGACACGCCCTAATCGTACCTGCGCCATGCGCTTCACGCTGTGCGCTTAGATCATTAAATAGGGCCCTATATATTTATATATAGTGCTTTAACCTTCTCACAACCATAATGCCACAGGTTTGATTGTAAAGATTTGTTAGCAAAGCTTAAAAATATTCTGATGTATTCATTGTTCAAGTAAGGTACAGTGGGTATAAAAAAATCACCCCCCTCTAAAATAATCACATTTTGTTGCTTTGCAGCCTGAAATGAAGACAAACAGTTTTTGTTTTATTCACCAGTATTTACTAAATGCAACTTATAACTCCTATCCACTTCTGATTTTGTTGATTTATAGACCCCCTAGACATAATGCAAACTTTTTCTCTGATTTGACTGAACTTCTCATTCTTTCTAGTGCCCAGCATGATAGAATTATGATGCTAGGTGACTTTAATATACATGTTGATTCTGATGCAAAATACTTAATTTTTGATTACTTTGACGTATTTCAGCATATTGATTTTCCCACACACTCTCATTCTCATACCCTCGATTTGCTCTGTATTATTGGTATTGACAAGGTGCATGCTCAGGGTCATGACTTGGGCATCTCTGATCATAAACTAATTGTCTATGACTTCTCACTAACCCCTTGTAAAAACAAAAACAAAATCTACCACATGTTATCGTAATCTGAGAACTGTAACTGTTGACAATTTCTCTGCTGCTATTGCTGTCTCTGCTCTTCCTTCTGTGCTCACTCTCCTGAGTCCTGATGAGATAGTTTCAACTTATAATGAATCTATTTGTAATGTCTTAAACGAGCTTGCTCCATTAATAACGAGAACTGTCCCCTCTACTCATTCCTCCCCTTGGTTTACCCTGAAGCTTAGAGCTATGAAAACAAAATGTAGGTGTCTTGAAAGATTCTACAAAAAATCTTCTCTTCTTGTCCATGCCATGTCCTTTTCAGATTCAGTGGCCAATTATAAAGAAGCACTTAACATTGCTTGCTCCAACTATCTTTTACTGTTATCAACAAAGCCAAGTGCAAACCTAAAGCTCTTTTTTCTAAGATAAACAAACTGGTCAAACCATCCCCTGTAGCGACTACTGGTTCTGTTGATCTCTGTGAACGTTTTCAGTCTTTTTTCCTACAAAAAATTGCTACCATTTATCAATCATTTTCTCCAACTGCCTATTCCCATCCAACTTCATCTCTGACAGGCTGTCCGCTAGATTAGTTTTTACTCACAAATACATCTGTGGTTGAAAAACAGATCATCAAATCTAACTCCACTTCCTGTACACTTGATCCTATTCCAACATACCTTCTAAAAACTATTGTTCCGTCACTTATTCAATCAATCACCCATATTATAAATAGATATTTTGCAATTGCCTATGTTCCGCATAATCTGAAAATAGCAGTCATCACCCAAATTCTAAAGAAGCCCGGCCTCGACAATGCCATTTTGAACAATAAAAGACCAATATCGAACCTCCCATTTGTTGGCAAGATACTTGAGAAGGTAGTTGTGGCAGTCCCACCTAGAGAAACATGATCTTTTTGAACAGCTTCAATCTGGTTTTCGTGCTTATCATAGCACGGAGACAGCACTTTTAAAGGTGCTTAATTATCTGCTTCTGGCTTCTGATTCTGGTGCTCATAGTATCCTGATTCTCCTCGATCTTAGTGCAGCATTTAACACTGTATGCCACTCTAAACTTTGTTCTCGACTGTCTGAAATAGGTATCACTGGTGCGGCAAACCAGTGGTTAACCTCATATCTGTAAGATAGACAGCAATTTGTTAGGATCGGCGCAAGTCGATTCCGTACTGTCACTATTTCTCATGGTGTACCCCAAGGTTAAGTTCTTGGTCCTCTCTTGTTTTTCATCTATGTGCTGCCACTAGGGCAGATCATCATACAGCATGGGCTAAACTTTCATAGTTACGCTAATGATATTCAAATCTATTTCACGGTTAAAGCCAACCCGATTTGTCTACCCACTTCTGTTGTCTCCTGCCTTCAGGAACTTAAAACATGGATGTCTGATAATTCCTTACAACTTAATACTGAGGAAACTGAACTCCTGCTGATTGGCCCTAAATCACAGAGTCAACCCGGACATGACATTTTAATTGATATTTATGGTGTCAAGATTAGGCCTTCAATAACTGTGCGGAATCTGGGAGTTTTGTTTGATTCCTCGTTATGTTTTCACTCACACATCAGTCATACTGTTAAATCTTCTTTCTTTCACTTGAGGAATATTGTTCGTATACGCTTAACTCTGGAGATGCGGAAACTGTTATCCACGCATTTATAACCTCCAGATTGGACTACTGTAACTCCTTATACAGAGGCCTATCCACCAAAGCTATACATCGCCTTCAAATGGTACAAAACTCTGCTGCTCGAGCCCTTACATTTAACAAAAAATCTGCACATATCACTCCTATCCTTTCCTAACTTCACCGGCTTCCTGTGGTCAATCGCATCCAGTTTAAACTGTTAGTCCTAGTTTATAAAGCCTGTCACGGCCCTGCACCAAAATACCTTTTTAGTGCAACCATATGTTCCCGTTCGGACCCTTAAATCTAGCAATGACAACATGCTTGTATTACCCAGATATAAACTCTCTATTGTGGGTGGTAGGGTTATTAGTGTTGTAGGCCCTAAGCTAAGGAATAAGCTGCCCTCTGATCTTCGTGCCATCCCTAACCTACAGACCTTCAAACCTCAATTTAAAACTCATATTTTCACTACGCTCAGTAAATAATTATCTATAATTTCATTTCTCTGCCCTCCATGTTGTGTATTTTTTGTTTGTTGTCTCCATTTGCTTTTTTGCTTGGGCTAATAATAAGCAGAGTGCCTGTCCTTCTGTCTGTTAACTGTTTGCATCATTTTGTAAAGGGACCTTGGGTTCTTGAAAGGCGCCATAAAAAATTAACATATTATTATTATTATTTATTATAACATCCAAGTGAAAGATATAACACCAACATGTCAGAAAAAATAAATAAATAAACACAATCACTGAGTTGGAAAAAGGATCACCCTCTTGTTTCAGTATTTTGTTGAACCACCTTTTGGTTTAATTATAGCCTTTAGTCTGTTGAGAAATGTCTCTACTAACTTTGCACATCTAGACGTTGCAATATTTGACCACTCTTCTTTGCAGAAATGCTCAAGTTCCGTTAAATTTGATAAAGTTAAAGATAAAGATAAAGTTTCAGTTAAAGTCAATGGGGTTTAAGTCTGGGCTCTGACTAGGCAATGCAAGGACATTCACCTTTTTCTCTTTCAACCGCTGTGTGGTCAGTTTTGCTGTGTGCTTTGGGTCATTGTCATGTTGGAAGGTAAATCTTCTTCCCATTGACAACGTTCTGGCAGACAGCAGCAGGTTTTCCTCAAGAATTTGACAGTATTTTGCCCCATCCATTTTTCCTTCTATCCTGAAAAGTGCTACAGTCCCTGCTGCAGAGAAACAACCCCATAACATGATATTACCACCTCCATGCTTTACTCTAGGAATTGTGTTCAACTCATCTGACCATAGCACCTTTTTCCAGGTGGCTTTAGAATCTTCAAGGTGTGTTTTGGCAAAGCTCAGTCGTGACTACATGTGGCCTTTCTTGAGGAGTGGCTTTTTTCTTGCAACACTCCCATACAAGCTACATTTGTGGAGAATTTGTGAGATTGTTGTCACATGCACACAATGACCACTCTTTTTCAAGAATTCCTGCAACTGCTTCAGAGTTGCTGTAGGCCTGTTGGTAGTCTCTCTGACCAGTTTCCCACTGGCTCTTTTATCCAGTTTGGAGTGACGTCCTGACCAATGGAGGGTCTGTGTTGTACCAAATACCTTCCACTTCTTAATAATGTACTTCACTGTGCTTCTAGGCACTGATAAAGCCTTTGAAATTGTTTTGTATCCATCTCCTGACTTGTGCCGGTCCACAACTTTATCCTGTAGATCTTTTGACAATGCCTTGCCACCCATAGTTGATTGTTGTCTTCAGTTGCACTATTAAGGACTGAAATGCTTCAGGAAAAGCTTGTTTCATGCTGAGCTAATCAAAATGACCACAGCTGATCACAGTTGAAAGTCAATTGACTTTGTATGCTATTGAGAAGGGGATTAACTACACCTGGTTGGGTTTACAAGTCACTGTTAGGAGGGGGTGATTCTTTTTCCAACTCAGTGATTCTGTTTTTTAATTAGTAATTTCTTTTTTTCTGACAAGTTGGTATTACATATTTCACTTGGATGTTATGAGTTGTACATACAGCTGAATGAAACAAAAACTCTGTCTGTTTTCATTTCAGGCTGCAGAGCAACAAAATGTGATTCTTTTCTATACCCACTGTATTAATAATTTTTTTATTAAGAGTTTTTGCCAATTGTAATGCTAAATTTTTGGTCTGTGGTGCAAAAGTGTGCAAAAAAGAAGCAATTCAAACTGGAACGTTCATTTTGTTCTTTTTCACGCAGGTGCATCACTTCTATGATTCAGTAGTACTCTGTTGTACTAGTACCTAAATCAATTATTTAATAATAATAATAAAACTTTATTTATATACAGTAGCACCTTTCATACAGGGAATGCAGCTCAAAGTGCTTTACATCAACAAAGGTCAAAATAAAATGAAAGAAATTTACATAAATAAAAACATTTACTTCAACAAAAGACAAATCATTTAAAAAAATAAAAAGCATAGAGGACATTAATAAAAGACAAAAATGTCAAAATTTTACAACAGAGAAAGCATAGAGCACGTATGCAGGCATTGAAACAAAAATATGAATTGTAAAGTAACATACTAAAAGAAGAAAAAAGTGAAAAGATATGTTTCAACAGCTTTTTTAATATATCAATAGATGATGCTTCCTTGATATTTTTTGGTATTGTGTTCCACAGTTTTGGAGCATCCTTAAAAAAGGCAGAATCTCCAATTTTTCTGTGAGTGGTGTTTTGTACCCTTAGCAGGCTAGCTGTTGAAAATCCGAGAGCCCTTTGGGAAAAATAGGCTAGTCCTGAGCCATTTAGAGTTTTATAAACAAGCAGGAGGACCTTAAAATCAATCCACGGGGAACTGGCAGCCAGTGTAATGACTTCAGAACTGGAGTAATATGTTCTCGCCTCTTTGTTCTTGAGTCTCGCTGCTGAGCTCTGGATCAGTTGACTCTTCCCTAAAGACTTTTGGGAGACCTGTAAGGAGGGCATTGCAGTAGTCCAGTTTAGTTGTAACAAATGTGTGAATTAGTTCTGTGTTATGAATGGTCTAACTTTAGCAATATTTCTGAGGTGAAAGTAAGAGGTTTTGGTCACCTTAAGATGGGAGATAAAAATTAGGTCAGAGTCTATAACACCTAGGCTCCTTCAGGTTTGATCAGGGAAGTCAGGTTACCAAAGCTTGTGCTGATTTTTGACTTTGGGGCCAGCTAAGAGGATTTCTGTTTTATCGTCATTTAATTTTAGGAAATTTGCACTCATCCAATTATTTACGGCAATTAGGCACCTAGAGTGAGCTAATTGCATTTATGTCATCTGGCTCTACGGAAATGTATAGCTGTGTGTCATCAGCATAGCTGTGGAAATTTACATTGTGTTCTCTGATGACATCCCCTAGTGGAAGCATGTATAGTGAAACAAGTAGTGAAGCAATGCTGCATAGTATATCGTGTTCCTTTGGATACATGGTCACCAAGACTGACAAGGAAATTTCTGCCTGTAATATAGGTTTGATACCATCTGAGGACATTTTCTGAGAGACCAACCTAGATTTTTAAGACGTTCTACAGTAGTAGAATATCATGATCAATGGTGTCGAATGCTGCACTCAGGTCTAGGAGGACTAGGACCGAGACTTTGTTTGCATCCATGCTAAGTCTTAAATCATTTACTATTTTGGTCAGGGCTGTTTCTGTTCTATTTGGTGCAGGTGTATTACTTCTATGATTCATTACGATTCTGTGGTACTAGTACAGTACATGAGTCATTAATTTCTTTCTTTTTTGAGCATGAGCATTATTTCAATGATCCAGTTCTACTCTATGGTACGAGTACCTAAATCGTTCATATTGTTCTTTTTTGGCACAAGCATATTACTTCTATGATTCAGTACGGTTTCATTCTTGGATATGGGCATGCTTGCTCCTCCCTGTAGAGAGACTGAAGACTCACAGAATTGTACGACTTAACTAGTCCGACCAAATGTTACTAATTTGACAAACGCACGTTATCATAGCTTACTTGTGGAACTGTTGATCTTATTATAGAATGTATTGTAATATTTTGTGAGTGTATAAGAGTGCAGTGTATAAGTAATATAATGCTGGATATTTAAAGATACAATATGTAGTTTTCCAAAACAATAACAAAAGATGTACTTTGCATTAAAAAAGCAAACATCACTATACCTATATTATATATATTTCTTAGTTGTGTACTTACATTATCCTAAATGTTTCCACCAACTTTCAAATCCAGAGAAATTTGTAATATAATTTGTAGACACGGGAGGTTTCATTTTGTCTTCCTATAACCTTTGACTGCGCTAGTTGCTCTAAGTTCCAGGGAGCCGCCAAACATAACGTGAATGAAGTTATAATATTTTTAACAATACATTACTTTGTCAGTGAACATTTTTTCTGCCGGAGACGCTAGATTGGAATGTTGTCATTGATGACGATAACAAAAACCATGATCCCCATGGATGTATTAAGAGATGATCCCACGCTACTTCCCGACGTCATCGATGTACATCTTTTGCTATTGTTTTGATTGAGAGCCACCTGGTGGCCAAAAACTACATATTGAACGTTTAAGTTAATGGGTTTACTACACATGTAACAATATTACTGCTTGGCCACTGAACATCTTTGTTTTAAAGTATTGATTATGTACCATACAGTATGCTGTTATATTTTGATTATGCCCACTGCCTTTAAATGAACAAACAATTGAATAATATTATAAACAAGCAAGTGATGAACAACTTTCTACTGCAGAAATGAGCAGAAACTAATTATGACCTCTCCCAACTTATTGTTTCTGCTGTGTAGACACACCATCTTTAGTGAATAATTGTGTGACAGTTTTTTTCATTGTTTTGATTTGAAAAACGAAGCAAATTACTAGACCAGTTGAACGGATTACTTGTATTGAAGGGATTACTAGTACATGCTACTGTAGCCCTAGGTTTTAAGTTAGCTGTATCACTAAAATATTAACTAGAAGAATTCCACAGATAGTATACATGTCCACAAGATTTGGACAGTTTCTGTAGCCAAAATAATCCACTTGAATACAGTAGCTAGCTTTCATATTTAACAGGTGCTTTGATACTATTAGCGGTATTAGCAGTATCCTATGTTGTGAGAGGGGGATAAGGGATGCACCTAAGCTTATTATCCAACGTCTGTCTACTGTAGCACTACAATCTTTGTGTGCTGTTCCTCCAATAAAGACTTAAATAATAGTCAATTCTGAAGAGTATCTTGGCAGTGAACATTGTTTTATCTAGGTTTGGACATAGCAAGCGAGTGCGTTTTATTTTTACTAGCCTTTTAAAGGTTAAACTGTGTATCCTCCTTGCCTCACCTTTAAAATCTCCCCTTGTCACAGTGTGACATTCCGGTCAAGGCTAAATGACTGCTGGCCTCATTAAACTGTGAGCTGTGAGGGAAGTGGTTGCTCTTTGGTCCCATCTGAGACGTTCAATGGGCTCTGTCAGGAATGTTCCTCAGCCTGTTGGAGTTTTTGACACTCCACTGTCTAGAATCTGATGTTCCAGGTTTACTATGAAACCAAGAAAGCCGCTCTTAAAGGATCCTGTCTAATAAAAAAGAAATGAAATCATCCATCTCCGCTGCTCTCATAAAAGTTAATACTCTATTTGCCAGACATTCGGTGGCTTGTCAGTTTTTGTTTTATTACAATCATAAAGCATCTTGAAATGAAGCAGCATTTCTTTTCCCTATTTTCATTTTGACCCCTCTTTCAGGGGTCTAAAGGTACTGAAGCTGCTGAGCTTCTCTGCTCTAATCCAAAGCTACTCTGCTGAATAGTGCTCATTCAGTACAATTTGGTGCTTCATAAATTTCCGTTTCAGTTCATCAACAGTGCCCTCCATGTGGGTATGGTTGCAAAGAAGGCATGGCTGTACCTGTACTATCTCACAAGCCTGAAAAATATTTGATCTGTGCCAGAGGCCCTTCAAAGTACTTCACAAAGGCTCCATAGAGAATATACTGGCAGGCTGGTTCGGCGACTCGGGTGGAATCCCAGGCCGAATGATACATGTTAAATTCTTGTTCCTATTACCTCACTGTATGGCAAGATTAATGAAGAAGGGTGCCAACCAAAAACCATTGAATACTGTACATATATTTTAAGGGAAAATACAAATTAAAAGGAAATATGTTATAACAATATATAATTGCATCTGACTCTATATACAAAATCACAAAACAATCTTTGAAATCTAACCCTAATGTGAAATAATTAGGAAACCTAGTATAGTTTAAATGAAATTACTCTGGGATGAAGAAGCATTTAACTCTGTCAGACTATTTGTTTAACAATGAAGTAAACATGGCTTATTGACATCTGGTGATGTTAAAATCTGAATCTATAAATCTTTAGTTTGTTTCATACTACTGTATTTGCCCATGGTCCTTTACTCATCTAGTGTACATATTAGCTTAGTATTTTAATTGATATTATTAGGGGTCTGTTATATCTGGTACCTTTAACATAGTGTACTGTATCTTTTTTGGAATGAAACTACAATCTGCTCTGTTTTAATTGTTTCAGCTGGTTATCATATTCCATACCTTACATTCCTGTCACGTTTGTAACACCATCTACAAAATCCTCAGATCTTTTGAAGAAAAAATGAATTTGCAGCTGTTGCATATTTCTTTTACTTAAAGATCTTTCCTCTAAACCTAAGTCGTAAGTAGCTTGTGTTTTAGCCAACAGACATCACAGGGCAGGAGTTGGATAGAAATGATAAGATCAGAATTCAGCCTGCCCTAAAAACAGTGCTGTCTTGTGTTTTTACTTTACATTTAAACAGGAGGGAGGGAAGACAGGTGGCTAGACAGGGAGGAAAGACAGGTGGCTAGACAGGGAGGGTAGACAGGTGGTAGACAGAGAGGGAAGACAGTTTGACAGGTAGGTAGACAGGTACATAGACAGGGACGGTAGACAGGTTGACAGGTGGGTAGATATTTGACTAGACAGGTGGCTAGACAGGGAGGGTAGACAGACTGACAGGTGGCTAGATTGGGAAGGTAGACAGATTGACAGGTTGCTAGTCAGGGATGGTAGACAGGTTGACAATTGTGTAGACAAGTTGATAGGTGGGAAGACAGGTGGCTAGACAGGGAGGGTAGACATTTTGACAGGTGGGTAGACATGGAGAGTAGACAGGTTGACAGGTGGCTAGAGAGGGAAGGTAGACA
>JACXGM010021753.1:0-17095 GCA_016801145.1 Umbra pygmaea
TGATGCTATTTACGCTAGAATCAATCTTAAAAAACTAAATATATAGCCTATATTTTTGGATCATCTGCCCATCGCTATTGGGTGTGTAGTGGACAGGTTTGCCAGACAAAATTAACAATTTGAAACGGCGCAAATAGACTATTGTCTTAACTCAGTAGTAATTTCCACGTCGGTTGCTCTAGATGTAATTTGCGTGTGAGAAAGGGAGTCAGTCCGACGTGGTATTTCTAGCTACTGGGAATAATGTTATGCTCTATATTGTGCATGTACATTGAAATTCAGAGGTTGATTTGAGCCCAACCACAGTGTGGATTAGCCCCACCATAGTTATGCCAAATAAAATACTCTGGCGCCGCCACTGAATGCCGGAATAATTAGCCGGAGTAATTATTTTACTTTATGTAGCCTACTTTGTAGACTTCTTAAATTAGTTCTAATAAAACCTAAGTATTAAAATGAATCAATATTAATTTAACTGTGATAGGAAGTCAAAAAACGAGGGGTCTGAGAATGCTGGACTCTGGGTGTGGGACTGTAGCTGCAGGCTCAGAGTTTGCAGCTTCATAATATTGGTTGAATCTGTCACCTGATTCACATACTACAGCTCCTCACCTTTCCATTGATACCTCACATGTCCATATATACTGTGGAATTACTGATAAAAGATTTAACCCAAAAATCAACATTTTGACAATGTTATTGCAACAATACCTGACTTTGCACTGCCCCCTATTGGCCAAATATGGTTTCCCGTTAAATATGTCACCTGAGTCACATACAACAGCTCCTTACCATTCCATTGATACCTCACATGCAGGGCCGGCCCCAGGCCTAAGCGAACTAAGCGGCTGCTTGGGGCCCCCTGGCCACCAGGGGCCCCCCAATCGAGTGCACAGGTGACTCCGCGTGGTAGGAGGGGGGCCCTCAAATCAAATTCTGCTTAGGGCCCCCAAAAGGCTTGGGCCGGCACTGCCCACATGTCCATATATACTGTGGAATTATGAAGACAATCCAGCACAATTGCTGAAACAGGCATTTTTTATGGTAGAATCGAAATTCAAGGAGAACAGGAGGCAAATGCGGAGCCAAGTTCAGTGTCGTCAAATACGTTCTGATTTCTACAGTTCATCTAATATGTGTGAATAAACCCTCAAAATAAAGCTGACAGTGTGCACTTCAACCTCAAGCACTAGAGAACAGAACCAAATCACCCAACAAATGGTCGCTTTCCAATTACTTATGTTGTTTACTATATTAGTCTTCAAAAAAGTTATTTTTTGCATATAATATGCCTTTCGAATTGCATTGCCGTGGTACGGAAGTCTGAGAAAAGACATACAATAGCCTTTAATAGACATCTTCCACTTTCTAGAAAATTAGTTATACTAACATAGATTTGATCAAATACATCAGGGAACTAAAAGAAAGCTAAAAAGTTCCGACTCAACATTCCGACAGCCATTAATGTGAACGATGTGCAACCAATAGGGGAGAGTGGGGTAAAATTTGCAGTTTTTTAAATTAAGTCGACCTATAGCCAAGGGAACATGAGACAGGAATTCTTCTTCCACATGGATCTTCCTTCCACAGCAAGATGACAATGCTAACAAAATGTAGGGTCACATGACAAAAATGGTGTATGGTTGCCCAGATAGAGGTGGTGCGTCAACTTACCAACTGGTTCATTTGAACCCACTTTCCCCTACAGCAAAATCAGATGGCTCAATGGTAAGGGAGTGAGACAGATCCAGGTTAGATTCCTGACTGTGCCAAATGTCTTTTGGTCCAAGTGGATGTCCTTGTACATATTGTTAGTGAGGATTAAGTAGGATTTATTTGTACTTTTCCCCATTTTCCTCCCTTCAATATTTATTTTTACATGGGAGTGAATGAATACCCCACAGTTTAACTCCACCTCCCCAAGTGTATCTATCAATGCCCAACATTCTCTGGAACCATGAAAATGACTTTGATTGCTTGTCTAAAAATGTTGTAATTGGTGCATTTCAACATATTCTAATAAGATTTTATGTTGTTAAAATGCTGTTTGTTCAACTTTAATAGCTGTTATCATAGCATGCCATGTCACTTTCCACAATAGGGCTACTACTAACTTTGTGACATCTCAATGCCAGCTGGTTAAATTTGACATGTCACTTTTTCCTAATTGAACACTCATTAAATGATATCAAATTTCAAGATCTTTTTTTGTATATAAATTACATGGTATGGACAAAATAATAGGAACACAACATTGTAAATTACTTTTGCTTTGAAGTAACTAAATCACAATTGCAAACGTAGCTTTCTGATGCATCAAACATTTCCAACCAATTTTGTTGAAAGTAGGTTCAGTACCATAGACAGTATATATCACTGGAAGTAACATGTGTGACATCACCAATTGGTGTGTGAAGATCTGATTTGGGTCATCAATTTTGCCGTTACAGGCGCAGACATCTTGGTTGCGGATGTGACGATTTTAGACAAGAGGGAGGAGTAATCTAGCAAGCTAACTGATAATAATTTGAATGCTAACGTTGGCTCATGTAAAACAAAATGTAACGTTACTTACCGGAAAAACTGAACTCCCAACTCCTTTGAGTGTTTTGTCGTACAACCGAACGCCATAGCCACGCCTTAAACCCCCCTTTGCTTTATCAGTGATTTTAAAATCAATGAGACCATAATTCAAAAAAATGAACATCATTATGTATTGCAGAAGGCTTAAATCTAGTGATTGAGACCATATATTCATTATGAACATGTTTACTGAGGTAATAAATCAAGTGAGAAGTGTCTCAAATTCTCATAGATTATTAACAGAAACCAAGCTCTTTTGCAAACAGACTTATCGCCCCCAGCTGGAATTCAGATAGAATGCAGCTTTAAGGCACTTCCTCATTTGCGTCACTTTGCCAAACCGGATGCTCGCCCTGTGTTCAGTACTCAAGGTTTTGAGCAACATAGTGACACCTGCTGGTCAAAATAATTTAGCTAAATTATTATAGATGATTATGTTATCTATCAGGGGTGGCAGGTGCAGGGGTCACCAATCCGGGTCATAGAGAGCTACCACCCTGTAGGTTTTTAACTCCAACTGCACATAATGCAGCCTCATTCAGCTTATCAACCAACTCATTATTACAATCAGGTTTGCTAGATTGGGGTTAAAGTGAAAAGCTACAGGGTGGTAGCGCTCCAGGACCAGGACTGGTGACCCCTGGAAGAGTATTGGGTAAGTTAATGACAGTGCACTGGTTCAAATCCCAATCCTGTGGTTCCGTATATGAACATGACAGTTAACCCTACATACTAGCTACCAAGTCATTGCAGTAACTAAGAATCGGTTTGTAGCATATTGAATACCTGGTAAAAATATTGCTAACAAACAATATAAATAGCTATAAGGCCCTTCAGAAGTTTGTGGTATTACAGTTAACCAATTTAATCCAAAACCTTTCTTAAAAATGACCATGGCTAAAATCAGTAACACATTTAGAGCCTAATCAGTATTGGGTTTTTTTCTGTATACTTTTATGATGGGTGGGATTAAATGTTAACAGCTATAATCCATTTTTAACAGACTGTTTGTCATAATGGAAAATCCTGATGAAAATAAAGTTTGATGATATTTTAAAAAGCGTTCATTGCTGCACTGGTATCACATTATCTAACTCACAGGACATAGACACATTAGACTAACCCTGTCGCAGGGCGGTGGAGTGACATTTGGGTATGCACTGGCATTCTGCCAGCAACACTAAAAATGCCTTCACAGGTCCGGTATAAGGAGAAATCTTCAAAATGAAAGCCCATCACATGTAATTATCTCATGAACCCTACATGGTAGCAATGTTAGAAAGAGGAGATTCGGCTGCAAATAATAAGTGGTAGATTGTCTGTGTGGGTTCATTAGAGCCGGAGATATCACACCTCAAAATTTTTAGACTGTCTTTCTTTTACTAAAAACATTACAAACTGGAATTAGGAAGTAAAAATTATAAACAACTCTGCAATGATGTAGGACATAATCCTGCACAAGACCAACAATTTCTGGAAGGGATATATAGCTGGGTTTAAAAAAAACGTATAGGAAAATAGTGAGGAAAACAGTCTACAACTTATTATTTGCAGCCGAATCTCCTCTTTCCAACGGTACCAACCATTAGTTGCACATTTGACAGGCTTTCATTTGAGAACTTCTCCTTGTACCGGACCTGTGAAGGCATTTTTATTGTTGCTGGCAGAATGCCAGTGCATACCCAAACGACACTGCACGGCCCATTGCTGGACTAACCTAATTTTACACTTTTATCCAAACGGACTGTAGTTTCCATATAAATCCATGTAGGATTTAAGCCAGCAACCGTGGAAATTAAACTAACATGTTGTACCATCTGAGCTACTGTACATGTGGCCCATATAACTTGATTAAAGCATAACCCTTTGTCCCCTCACATGTACTCTAGGCAGCTTTCAGCTCATTTTGGGTGTTTCAGCTCATTTACTAAATTGTGTTGTTCGTGAGGTTTTCAGCTGTTATCTGTGGCACATTAGGCATATATTATACTGGACTTACTGCTTATCAGAAGGAAAAAAATCACAAAATAAAGGATTATTTCTGTGCATATATTTTAAAAATGTCTATTGTAATGTTTATCATTGTCTTAAAGTGCAGTATGTAGCAAAGACATCACAGTTTGTTTACATCAGTTTGCAGTAATTAGGCACAATAGTTTTTAACATGACATATAAATGGACCTTACAGAAAATTTGTCACCATTTGTTTCACAATAAACTAACAGGTTCATGTTACCCATTCAGCATACAATGTTGATGTACCAGTACAGATTTCTGCAGCAGGCCTGGGTGTGTACATGTGAGCTTGTCTGGTAAAGAGATCATTTGTGATGGATTTTGTCAGGTGTGAGAATCTGGTGGTGGCTTGGTCCAGGACGAAGGTGATCTCTGTCCCCTGAAGCAAATAGCTGACTGGCCCCAGAATCACCTCACAGTCCAACTGACTAAGCTCTGGCAGGCAGGTGGAACACTCCTCAGTGTGATTCACTGGTGACTGAGGCATTTTCTGCCTTAGTGTGCATTTCCTGTTCACTTTCCTAGATGTTGGTGCATACAGGCAAGTGAACCCATCTGGTGGGTGAACAGGGAGGCGTTTGACATTCTGAGGCGGCCAGGCAGCAGCCAATAATCCTTGTGGATGTCTACATGTCTTGTAATATTTGTCACTCCACTGTTGTTTCAGGATACTGTCATCCCAGCATGCAGGGTCCCTGTCAATTTTCAGTCCACGACAGCCTCCTCCACAGACTGGCTGCATACAATTCCTGGAGGAAGAGCAGATATTATAGGACTAAGAAACATCAGAAATGGCAAAGATTAAGACAAGCTAAAGGCATCAGAAATGTCAAACTGCATATTGGCCGAGAGTAAAAGTTGTGTCCGCACACGGATGCTTACCAGAGCTCTGACCCGTTGATTGTACATGTCACCTCTGAGTTAAAAACAGGCTCTGTCTCCATTTGGTTTATTTGGTGTTTGGCGATGGAATCTGCAGATACCGTCGGGACCTTCCCTAATGAACAATGGTCCTCCAAGTCAGGGTTTACCACATTTCTATTGTTGGGTGGCTTGCCTTCTGTCATATCCAAGATTCCATTTAAAACCGGGGTTAGAAGGAAGTCTTCTCCATCCATGGGGATGTATGGAGCCAACGAGTCCAGGTCCAGCTCACATAGTTGCTGCAGAGATAGAGTTATACAACACAATCATAATGGGAAAAAGTCCCTTTAACAGCATCGTTAATTCCACCAGCTTCAGGCCAGGTTTGAGCATGAAGAGATCAATTACTTACAGAGAGGGGGTTCATGCTCATTTGATCCTCTAGGTTGAGCTCAAGATATCCCTCACAGGTTTGGGTTTTTTCTTATAACATAGAAATAAGAGTTACACTGTTAACAATTCTCACAAATCTTCCCGTTGGACTCAAGTTTTTTTGTCTCTAACTGTCTGGTGAAGAGTCTGACCTGGGGTTGTTGTTCTGTTGTGTAGATTAACAGGGGCCTCTGCTGTGGGTAAGGCATCAATCTGCAGGCTGGGCCCCACCTCAATTTCAGGGAAACAGGGCCTCAATAGCGCTTCTGTTTGCTGCAGCGAGAACGTCATCTCTGGTAGCTCCACCTCACTGTGGCCAGATAAGGAGATAAGGCACAGAGAGAGAGAGAAGAATGCTTTATGGGCAGGTTGTGGTAGCACATGGAACAAGTGGTATTTTTCTTTTATGCCAACATTTACCATTGTTAAAACTTGCCTCAATATATAGTTTATGCAAATGATACTCTGGGGCTGCCCGGTCCGGTTGTACACCACAGATGCGTCCGTCTCTGTCCAGACGTAACCGCCGCCTTTCAGCAACAGACGGTACCTGCCCAGGGTCACTTGGCCCTTAGAGAGCACTGTCCCAGACATGTTTATTTATTTTACCTTTATTTTACCAGGAAAGTCAGTTAAGAACAAATTATTGTTTAAACCAATGGCCTGGCAGGAGTCAGAAAAGGCCAACTTGAGGGAATGGGTGAATTATATAAAGAGAGATTAATATATCATCCACATAAGACCATATACATTTAAGGTTGTCACACTAGTGATGTTGATATAACAATGATTGTTTGTGTAAAATATGTTGACCCATTAGCCCATGATTTAAAGGAACTCACATCTCTGGTGTGCTCTGTAGATGTGCTGACAGTCAGATGCGTGGTAGTACTGATACACAGACTGACCTACGAGCTCTCTTTCTGTGTATCCGGTCAGCTGCTTCACACTAAAACAGAACAATATCACAAAACGGAGGGTAAATACATTTTCGAATACCCTTGCATTGCTGGTGTCATTTGAGTGTCAGCAGATGCGTGTTGATAGGTACCCTGCATGGCAGTGGGTGAACTTCATGTCTGCACTGTGTCTGCTCACGAAGGTATTGTGATTTAAGCTGGCATCTCTGACCATACATTGCGAATTGGGCAGTGGTCGGCACAACAAAATGAGACAGGATGTTTCTGGGAAGGGACATCTCTTCTTAACACCGACACAGTGAACCGCCTGTGTGTGAGTGTGAAAGACAGAAGATAACAGCATGGATATACATGAGCAAATTCGCTCTAAAAAGTGTACCACGGCAGCAAAGGGAATAATGTCAAAATGTTACACTCGACTAAATCTGCATTTACTGACCTTCCAATTTGCATGTCTTTGGTTAACAGCTTGACCTTGAGAGGTAAGAGTGCTCTTCATACGGAGAAGGAAGCTGCACTTTTGTCTTCTCTCAGTAGCTGATAGAAAGACGCGCCACAGACGAGAATCTATGAGCCTGTTTTTGTTATACATTTTCTAACATATACCTTCAATTATAGTACTTGATGTCACATTTACCTATATTTTTTGAAAAAATATCTCTGACCTCCTTTTGGTCGCAGTGGTGTGTAAAGTCAAACAGACTCCTACCGATCAGATCCATCTATTCAGTAAATAGCAAAATTACTTTAAAATGTTGAAATTTGCTTTTTGTTCTCTATTTCATTTTCATCTTCCATTGCATTCATCTATAACATGTGACGGCGAGCATCTGTACATACAATGAATGTACCTGGTGGATGCCGGTGTGTGTATGGATGTCTCCGGTAGCGTAAATAACCTGCCCGTTCTCAGACACCAGAAGCAGAAAGCCTCCAAGAGCATACTCCAGCACCACCTCTTCAGACAACATCTCATCCATTGGGTGCCAGCCTAAACAACAGAGTACAATGCTGCTATAGTTTTTAGTTCCAGACTCTATTTTATTTCTCTACAGCCTTTCAACTGAATATAGACACTAGCACAAAAACGGGGAATCACCCAGAACTGATCATGTTTTTGATAGAAATGAATACCTTTATTCCCCAAGGTGGCATTCAAATATCTCTCACTGTTGGGTATTTGATTTATGATTCATAATTTACATACAATGGCAACGCGACATTTTCAGCAGCCATTTCTTTAGTGTCTTAATGATTAAATAATTTAGCTCATCTATAATTAATAGTTTTTTTACTATAATGTCTAATCAATTTCATGTCATCTTGTGTGAATAGTTTCAATTTCTATGAAAACATAAAAATTTATGGGTTATTCCAAACTATTGCACGATAGTGTATGTATATATATATATATATATATGTTTTTTATATATACAGAATATAAAGGCAATAATAGAAAAAGATTGAATGCCTCATATTTCCAAACACCCAAAAGGATGTTGTACCGTGGATGGAGAAGTGAACTGTGTCAAAGCTGACCCTGGGCTCTGCTACTGAGTTGTCACTATGATCCAGTAGTGCTCTAAGACGCAGGAAGCCCAATGTAAATCTGATGATGGAAGCCTTGTCCATGTGCCCAGTCACACCAGGGGGCAGAGGTAGCCACGCTGCCAGCTCCCCAAACAGACGACTCTCTCTCTCTCTCCTGCTCTTCGCTGCGCACCGGGACTGGGCTCTGAGTCTCTCCGTACTCACCCTGTCATACAAGGGTCAGGTCATTAACAAAGAACATTATCCAAATCAATGATGCAGATGAGAGGAATAAAAACGAAAGAATTGGCAGCTGTAAAATTGAGGAGAAAAAAGCTGGCTAGAAAACACAACATGTTATCACCGTTATAGGTTTGTCAAGCCAAAATCATGTCATTTTATTTAGGTACTCCTTAGTTTTGCCACATCGATAGACAAGAACAGCCACACACACTATTTTCATGTGTCGTTACACCATAAATGTTGTTTTAGACCAAATCACTGGTATCTCTGTGCCAGAGGGAAGCTACAAATATGTAAAGGCCCAGTAGAGATAGGCAGTGGAGGGTGATTCTGTCAACCATGCGGGTCCACAACGTCACTGCTACGTCATGCTGGCTTATCACCACCACGCTTGGTTGTCTGCTGCCAGAGATACAGGCAATAACAACGACACAGTACATCTGGTTAAGTTCTTGCAAAAATGTGTTAATATTAACAGGGCTTCTAGGTAAGAGAACTACTTTTGGAGACATTATTATTATAATGAAAACACAATGATTGGTCATTAATATTAATATTGAACTAATTCTTTTGAACCCAAAAGGGTTGTATATCCAGAACCAGTAGGGTTTCACTTTGAACTGAGAACAATTCTTCAGGTGATTAATATGTCTAGATAGCCCCTACGGTGTGCATGAACCCCATTCAGTTGGTTTGTTTGTTTACCATGACAATTCATTGTAGATTTCACTCACCTGCTTCTCTTCTGTCCAGTAATTCTTTTCCTGCCTGTTCTATGGAGCATTCGATCACAATATGTTTCCAGAGGATTTCCTGAACAATGAAACATTATTAAAATCTCAGAATTGACACTTGCTAATCACAGGCACAGGCCAGTCATGCAATTGGCAGTAATGCAAACGACAGCACTTTAGGAGGTTAAGCTGGAATAGGCTCCTAAACCAATGCCCATCGGAAAGTCATTAATCTTTCTCGCAAGTTGCCTCCTCTTTTGGACATGGTTCCTCCCACTAGGGAGGGTCTCTCATTAGGACGGTCTTATTATTTTACAAACACTCCCCTTTGGGCACAAAACTGTCAGCCACTGACCATAAACACGTGTTACAATAAACAAGATGAATACATTTTAAAACACCTTAGTGGTTATGTTGTTAAGGTTGCTCGTCTTCCAACACTTTTAATATTTTAAAGTTAAATCTACTTATAACATTATATTTTATTTAAATTTGTGTTTTAACCATAAACTTCATCTGGTAACAGGGAGTATTGTAAAGATAGAATGGGAACTGATGAACCCCCTTTTTCATTTAAAAAAGAGCTGAGGTGGTATAAATTCATTGAATGCTTTTAGCTCCTATCAAAATAGCAACAATGGAAATATACATTTATTTCCAACTCCAAAGTATGCATGATTCCTGATCCTAAATGTTGGCGCCAGCTGCATGCTCTATGCTGTAAACACTTCCTCTACCCAGCCAAATGCACACACGTCACACACAGCTGCCTGATTCTGTACACATATAATTACGGTGGTGCATGAATGTTTGTGAACCCTTCAGAAAATATGACCTAAACATCATAACATTTTTACACTCCTCCCCAAAAAGAACAGATTGTCCCTCTGCATTTTGTTCAAGATCACGTTGACAAACAGAAAGCCATTAGAAAGATATTTTGTTGATGGATGAGACAATAAAACTTTTTGGTTCAAATGAGATGTGTTATCGTTCGCGAAAGGAAAATACTGCATTCCAGCAAATAATCTTATTCCATCTTTGAAACATGGTGGTGGTAGTATCATGGTTTGGTCCTGTTTTGCTGAATCTGAGCCAGGATTGCTTGCCAACATTGATGGAACAGTTCATTCTGAATTATACCAGAGAATTCAAAATGTAATCTGTTTGTGAACTGAATTTCAAAAGAAGGTGGGTCATGCAACAAGACATTAACCCTAGGCACACAAGTAATTCAACAAAAGAATGGTTAAAGTAAATGTTTTGGAATAGCCAAGTCAAAGTCCTGACCTTAATCTGATCTAAATGTTGTGGAAGGACCTGAAGTGAGCAGTTCATGTCTTGAAAGCCACCAACATTCCAGAGTTGAAGCTGTTCTGTACAGAGGAATGGGCTAAAATTCCTCCAAGCCGATGTGAGGGACTGACCAACAGTTACCGGAAATGTTTAGTTGCAGTTATTGCTGCACAATGGGGTTATACCAGGTACTGAAAACAAAGGTTCACACACTTTTGACACTCATAGATAAGTAATAATGGATTGTTATCCTCAATGAATAAATTACCAAGTATAATATGTTTGTCTCATTAATTTAATAGAGTTCTCTTTATCTACTTTTAGGACTTTCGGCAGAAATATAGAATATTCTAAAGGGTTCACAAACTTTTGAGCACCACTGTATGTACATGCAGTAAACAACATGAAGACAAAATTATATGATACATATATAATTCAAGATGACCACTTTGATTATTTTACATGGATTTCACTGTGCCGTATATCCATTTCAGACAGAAAATGCCACATGATTTTTTTACAACACTTTAATGTATATAGAAAACATAGACCAATGATAATCAAATCATACGCACGATTCAAGTCTTGGAATTTAATTTTGTGCCTTAGAGAAAATCTCACCGCCTCTGAGCAAAGGTAACATAGTGTATATATAGTGCTACTATTCACAACATTAAACTTAATTTTTCAATAAAAATGAGTATGGGCAATAAGCAAGGTATGCAGTACCAACCCAACAGAAACAACACAGAACCAAACAGTTGGAGACAGGGGCAGGAGCGAGGGTGCACTGTTGCAATAACAACATGCTCTAGACTGGGTATGTGCACTGATTACTTAAATAGGCAGCACCTTTAGTAATGAGGGATACAGGACTGATAAAAGGTGCATGCTTGCCCTTGTCTGACGCTGGCTGAGCATATGTATCAATTCTGTCTGAACTACTTTGCAATGAATCATTCCATAGAGATGAACAATGACAGTAGAAAGGACGGCTCAAATCGGTTAAACAACATGCACGTTTATAGTCTCGTTAGCAACTCCTCAGTAAATGCGGAGGGGTTAAAGATCAATCACATGCTTCCTCCATGCACTTGTCACCAAAACTCAGATTCATTGTTCACTGCTTGTTCAACCTGTGAGCCTTTCGTTGATGTGCATGTTCATGAGGCTGCGCATTTCTCAAATGTACAACCACAATTGAATGCACATGTGCCAGACCTACAGTACACACAAGACATTTATAAAGAGCGACTTGACAAGGTACCCTCGTCCAACTATCTATCCATCCACCCCGCCCCATGCTAGACCCCCGGGCATCGTTGGAATGCCGCGACCAGGATACGAACCCTGGCCACACGGAGGCCCTATTAAGCAAACTTCAACATGACAGATAAAATACATACATACATCTCCTGTATATACACACAGCAAACGGTTGGAAAAGATTTCCCGTCTTAATTTTCTTTGGTTGTCCACAGTATGGGTCGTCCTCCCCTCACTTTGCATGGGTGAGAATCTAAGAGGAGACTTTCAATCTTATTTGTTACAGTCACGTGGCAATACTTCCAGAAATATTGTTGTGTCAAGTCCGAGGGTGTAGCAGTAGCTGTATTTGAAAAACGAAGCGTAGAAAAATGGCATTTAAATCTGTTATTTGTATATTTTTTTCTGTTCAGGTCATCATGTCTTAGAATTGTATTATCCTTTGCATTTAAATAAAGTACAGTAAAGTAAATGAAAGTCCACACGAGTCCATTATGAGGGTTCATCCAGAAACGGACATAGAACCTAAAACATAGAAGTCTTCCACAATCTCCAGTCCCCATCCAGAGAACTACTTCTTAATTTCTATGTCTTTCTCTATCTCTGTCAGTCTGTTATGCAGAAGCAATGGGAAGCCCTTCTAATAAGGCTTTCTACCAATTCCAAAAGATGTCAAGTAGTGGTGATTAATGAATTGTGTCTTCCTGTCGTCAGCTTGGTTGGCACGCCTCAGTTTCGGGCCAACAATGTGCACAATTAAATAAAGCCAGATCTCGATAATCGACACTGGATACTCTTTTGATGATTTCATGCATTTAAAAGCAATGGCATGGGTCTTAAACACCAGCTGGACTTGTTTCAATAGCATGGGGCTATCTAACTGGAACCATGTCAATGGTACTGTGTAAATGACAAGGGTAAAAAAGTTCTAATCATTATGATGGCCTGGTGGATTATCACAGGTACTGAACAACTGACCCAGGGCTGGACAGAGACCATGGGAATGTACTAGAACTAATGCAGTTTAGGACTGGAGGATGTGAGGCCCACACACTGCCAAAGTGCCTGGCGCCATAACCTCCCCAGTCAGGAATAAACACAGAAATGCTTGGATAACAAGCAATCTAGGGACCAGGCTGTGGCCCACCGCAGATTCTCTCTTATCTACATACAGTACTTCCAGCAAACTACGGAACATTCTGGAATGTTAGCCCTGGAAAATCCAGAATGAAACTGTTGGCACAAATAACAATTCTTGTTATTAGATACTGTTTGGATAGCCAACTGTCATGTCCATGTTGACATCAGAGGTACTGTACCAGAAGTGAAGTCATTTACATACAGCATAGAATAGTAATTCCATCTGAGGAGAACTGGTGTTGGAGGGGGGAACTCTGTGGGTGGTCACGGCCATGGTGAGTGATGAAATCAATGCCTTTCAATCAGTTCCTTCAGAATTGTTCTTCTTAATTAGGAAGTTGTAAAGGCTTACAAATTGTAAGAGCGTTGCGAAATAAGCATAGGCACGGGTCAGCTAATAACTTACAAGGTGGGTGGGTGTTTTCTGGTAGACAGCGATGCAATCAAGATACAGTTTGTCCATTACCACTGGGTTCGGTCATTTCCTGTTTATGGATCCTCTTTTGAGAGTTTTTACTCTATTGTGAAAACAGAATTAAGATAGGCGGCGGTGTGGTCTGTACTGTACAAAATAGAGCAAATTATGAAAAGTTATCAGGAAAATGAAGCAAGAAATACAATATTTTTTTGTTTTGTCACATCCAGTCCAGGGTGGGCTGGCGTGGACATGGACTGAGCGATGGACTCATTGTATTAATAGTTATAAAGGTGTATATTTCTAGTTCTTGTGTATACATTGGTATTTAAGTTCATATGTATTCCAGTTCTTTGAACTGTTGATTTGTGTTGTGGTAATATAATGAGTATGTATATGGAGCTGTGACACCACTCCCCTGAACACCAGAAGCTACAGTATGAATGGGGGTCTACCTAGTTTGATCTAGTGCTTAGTTATTCTAATTGCTGATTGCTTTCAGCCACCTCTAGTTGATCCTTTTTAAGCTCTGGTAATTCAGGGGTGTGTGTGGTTCATTAATGACATGTCACTTGCTGGATTCCTGAGTTGCTGTATCAGAAGGACTGTGGATTGTAGTACTAGTTGTGCCTTCACCACTTTAGTGTCGTAAGTACTAAATACTGTATGTTCGAGCTAAGTGATGTATGTTAGTTATTGTGTCTATACCGCATCAGAGTATTATAGTAAACAATATACAGCCGTTGTGCAGCTCACATGCCAGTCTAATCCGTGATTACAGTAACCAGTTTGATTTGTTGTTGTTGAAATGTGTTAATTAAAACAACACCACCAGATCATCTACCTGCTTTGGTCTCCCTCCTTCAAACCAACCACAACATGACATGTATGTTGTGAAAGGCAACAGTATCGTTCACCATCTCTGTCTCCAAAGTGTGTCCCTGCAATGTGTGCATGATAGTGTGATCTGATTAAATTGTGACCTTTGTTTTTGTGTCCAAGCCTGTCTAAAAAGATAAAAAGAGCAAGACAATATAACTCAATCTAATTCATTCAAGTGAAACTAACATTGAAATCTTAAAAAGTTAAATATTCCTTATTTTTGAAGGGTATATAAAAGTTTTGTTTTTAATAAGAGAACAGGAGGATGCACAGGCTAAGGAGATCCAGTAGGGGGAGACAGAGAGGAAGGCTAGGAGGGATAGAGCCAGATGCAGGTAACGTCTCGTAGGACGTTTTAATAGAGCTTGTCTAAACCAGGACTGAATAGTAAGCAATGGGGGTTCACTAATTAGGCCCAAAGGAAAAAACAAATGGTCAAGTAGACCAATGATGTCAACCGCCAGAACCTGAACACACCAGGAGATGGAGCCACCGCAGAGAGAGAGACATTACAGAAGAGCACAGACAGCAGTAGGGACTCTGCCTGGGGCACATGTGGTCCAGATTTGGGAGCATAGAACGTTACACCACAGTCTATAAATTTGTATCAACAAAATATGCATATTCATGGATAGCCACCTTCCATTACAAAATAAAATGCTTTAAATGTCAGTACTTTTTTGTGTGGTTCATTTGGTTTATATTGAGATGTGTATCTTGTATTTTAATATCCTGAATGATGTGGCCACTGAAACTATGTAATACAGGAAGTGTATAGGCTTTCTGTGGCTGTAAAATACTCAAACACATTGATAGGCGTTGATAGGTAAACACTAAGTACCCATTCATACATGAAGATATTTGGAAGCTGGTTTATTCTCCTAATCTCTCTCCAAGGATATAAAGCTCAATTCACCCTAAGTAAGATCCTCCTATTGGTATATTGATGCCATTTTTTGATGCGATTTGTTATACAAGCAATGACAACACATTTAGCCGATCTGCCCTCAACTTCCTATGTTTTATCCTAATGTTTTATATTAAAGCTGCACTATCTAATATTCCATTCATTTGTCCTATCGGCCCGAACTTTCCCTAGATTTTTAAAAATAGTTTTTATATAAGATTTTACTGAACACATGAATAATACAGGCAGAGGTTGACAAATTACTCAGTAAAAGTACTTTTCTAAGTACTGTAACTCTGAGTTCACAAGTTTTGGGAAGTCCCTACTTAACACCAAAATGATCAGGTAAAGGGAGTTTACATCTTACCGGTGACCATGATTGATATCCCTTACAGAAAAAAAGTATACTTCAAGTTTATTTTGTAAGTATACTTAAGGATAATAGTATACTATTTTAATGGTACTTTAAGTGTACTAAAAGTGTACTTATGTATATAGTATTTATATACTAAGTAAACTAAATTGGCCCACATTTTAGTTTATTTAGTACACTTTAAAGTATACTTATAGTTTACCGTAATTCCTCAAATAAAAACCGGTAGTCAATTAAACGCCGGGCCTCTGATAGTGGCCGGGGGTGTGGTCAACACGAACAAATAAAGGCCGGGGGAATATTACATGTGGATAATCTCCAATCGGTGCCTTTCATATAATGTGCATTCCAGTTAAGCGTAATGTACATTTTTATCACTTCAATAGACTCAACAACATATTCATGCTATTTTCGGATTATGGTACTTCTGCTCCTGCGAGCTGCCGCTCCGTAGGTTTTTGTTCCAAACCTAATTTAGCACAAGTTACGCTGCTAACTCAGGGTAGTCGCAACTCGGGTTGGACGGAACATTTACGGAATGCCAGCTTGCGGGAGCAGGAAATAGTATCGCTAAGTATAATTGTCCTACTGGTATTTCAGTCAATGAGGCTGTATGTTTTACTCAGCTTGGTGTTGTTTGTATTAACGTACAGGTAGATGACAGTAACTACATTGGAAATAACATGGCTCCCATTCAGTCTAAGCAATTGAATCAACTACGTATTGGATTTGGAACGGTTACAAGAAGTGTTGAGATTGCGATAACAATGTAATGCAGCAATAAAAGGCAAACTGGAACAATGATTTACACAAAAATATAGCCAATTATACTTATCAAACAGAGGGAATCAGAAATAAAGGCCTGCCTCTAACAAAAGCCTGCTTCAAATAAAAGCCGGTTGCCTGCAGTAGAGGTAAATAAAGGCCCTTTGAGACTGCTTCTTCTTTCTTCTTTGGGGTTTTATGGCAAATCGCACCCACCAAAGGCGCATACACCGCCACCAACAGCACCGGAGAGCGAGGCCGGACACGGCCCACCCACCTCAACACCACCCCAACACTCCACGATCCCAGAAATTAACCCCCCGCCCCACCCACCCCACTACCTACCCTCCCCCGTCCCCTTCCCCTTCATCATCTCGTGCACCATTTCCCCTGTGACATCAGTGACACCCATAAAATCCTTAGCTGCTCCCACCACAAAATCAATCCTCACATTCCGTCCCTTCACCTGGCTACATACATTTATCACACTACACAAGAACGCCAAAAACACCACTCTTCCCACCACCAACGAATCCTTGCCCACCACACACTCATGCTTACACTTCTCCGACAACACCACACTACGACCACACACACCACCCTCCACCACCGGGCCTACACCCCTCCTCCCGCTCCACCTGCACACCCACCCCCATTCCCCCCACTCTCCGCACCGCTTCCGCATACGTGACCCCTTCTACCTTTTTGACCCGCTGTGCCTCCACCGCC
>JACXGM010021754.1:0-17095 GCA_016801145.1 Umbra pygmaea
ACACACACACACACACACACACACACACACACACACACACGTACCTTCCGTTGAGTAATGCAAGGAGTTCCCCAGCGTGGTACAGGTCGTTGCGCGTCACCCGGCCAAAGCGAAACGAGTTCAGGTTGCAGAAGGTGACGGCAGGGAAAACCATAAGCGGAGTCGCTATCTCGTCCAGCTTTGTAACATGGGGGTACTGAAAATAGAACTGGACCCTGTTCATACACACCAACACCAACAACCCGAGAGAAGTCATGAAGAACAAGATCCACAGGCACCGCTTGATGCAGACCCGTTCATAGCTGAACATGTGAGAGATGCCATGGAGAGTCGACCTGCTGGCGAAAACTTCAATAGGTGCAGGTCGCGAATCCACTATCTCTTCCGACTCCGCTTTTAGATCCATGGCAAGGTTATATCCCCGTGTGAAGGAAAATGAGTGAAAGTACTAGTACACGAGGAGTTGATAATAACAGTGAGTCAAGTAAGCTGCGTAACTACTGAGTCTGTGAGTTCACGCCCTTCTACGCATAGATGTCAATGTTTCTCATCCGTGCGGTTTGAAATATTGCGTCACTGAGCTTCCAAACAAAATAATACCATCTAGGCTACCAGTACATTCTCCGCAACATCACCCAACGTAGAGTGCTTTTCGCGCTCAATTTCCATTCAAAACGGTCCATGTGATAACTCAAACATATGTCCAATAGTCTCACATTTACGCGCCTAGCGCTAATATTCCACAAGGCCTATCTCCACTTCAGGAGCTGTTCCCGCAGCTGAAGTTGGTGTCTGTACTGCAAATACAACTCTTGTCATACCATGGACAACACTTAATGTATTTTACGTCAGGATTTGGTTCAGGAGCGCTTCAATTATATGCAATTGCAATAAAACGAACGCAGTTTCTCGGGGATGCTGTAAGTTATCTGCCCAACACCATGTGTTCCTTCTCTCCGGATCTAGAAAATCACTCTAGGCAAAACAGTCCTCAAAAAGCCATTTTCAGCGGAGCCCGCTCTGGTATTTTTTTTAAGGATGATCGTGCAGATGCATGATGTCAAATAGCGGAGACTACCTTGTTAAATTCCCACAGAAATCAGTAGGCGGCACGTCGGCTAGGGCAACAACCGCATACAGACTACCTTACGTCCATACTCTCCTCTCTTCTGAACCACAACAATGCAGCTATCATAAACTGCCCTTTCTACGGGATAAGAGGAAACATGCGCTTCTGATTTAAATCATGCGTGTCAACCAGCGAAAATGTATAAATCCTACTCCAACATTATAGTGTTAAATCGCAATGGGAACTTCTACATATGTCGACGGACTATATCGTTTACCTAATCAATTAATTTGATGCCGGAATACAAGGAGAGCTGGGATTGGGTGGCACGTGTTTTTCACCGGGTGACGAAGTCAGCTGGATAGTATTAGAAACACAGCTCATACCCCAGCCAGTCCACCGGCTGATTTGACTAATGTGTCCTTAAAATCCACGACTGCCTGCATAGAATTAATAAAATATGTGTTTTATGTGTGCGTTTGTTGCTAAACATTCCTAATGATGGCAGAAAAATACACGGTTTGGAGGCTCTAGGTAAGAAGATAGAATGAGAGCGCTGTGGCTGATTTTGTACACCCCGAAATATCAGGCTTGTATCAGTAGAAAAGCGCGAATATGCTACGATTTTTCCAAACCAAATGCATCACAAGATGTGAGGGAAATATATATATATATTGCATCCAATTGGAGGGCCATCAGGAACATTATATTTTGGCGGCATTCTCGCAGAATGGAGCTCAAAATATATCGCATGTATGATAAGCTTTTCTTTTCCTTTACATCTGCTTTATCCCACATTCAAAGGCGTCATTTGAACACAGATTGTCGATCAACTCTTGCTCTTCCTCCAACTCTTCTGTCTCCATATCTTCTTTCTCCTTTCTCTTTCCATAAAAATGCTACCTGAGACCAGTAGCACTGAAACACTATACAGATATTTGTCTGGCAGTCTGAACAATCTGAATCTTTTGAGAAGGGGCATTTCAGCAAAATTAATTTAAATGTGTTTGGATTCACCAGCATCCAATCAAGCCACAAACCGTCATTGTTTTTCAACTGTATTTCCATGCCTTTCTCATACACGTCATTGCCTTAAACAACCCAGAGTTTATCATATGTCACTAATTGGAATGATTGCGTGGTGTGCTCTCCACCTTGGCTTACTAGGGAATTGAACTAGCAACCTTTCAATTTTAATGCTGGCTTTCTAACCACTGGGCCACCTGACACACCTACGAAACTGATAACAACTTTACTAATTGTGTATTAAGTGGGGACTGAGAAAGGACAGGGAGACCCTTGTCCCCTGGAACATAAACTATTGCAGCATAACATCTGGTGAATGAGACGGGGGACTGTAGATGTGGTCCTGCGAAATAGAAAATAAAAATGTATTTTGATAATATGAATATTTTACTATTTATCGTAATAAATCATGCCCACTATGTTTAAACTCACAAGTCCCTCACATGCCAAATGAAAACACATGCTATATGTTTCTTGTGAAATTCATAGAGCAATACATTTATTTTAATAACTTACTGTTAGGTCAGCAAAATTAGGTGTTAAATAGTTTGTGTGCCAAAGTAAGCTTTAGTAGTAAAATGTTTTTAGCCTTTTATGATTATTTATATGTTTTGAAAGCATATATTATGGCCCATCCAGATTTCTGCAGGCACACCCACCAACAAAGTTTTTGCTACGCCTTTGGAATGAACAGGGTGAACGTGCAAAGCAGAGCTTCGTTTGATGCAACTGTGTACCATTTTAATAGGAGAGTGTTTTCTGTATCTAACGTAATCATATGCCAAATGATAATATCTCTATACTTTAGGCATGGTGAATTGATTAGAAATGCAGGTGAACATCGAGTTGTCGTAAAAAACTGATTGTTACTACTGACGCGAGCTGATCAATGTGTCTGCCTGCTGGATTACAAGGAAGTCTACCCTATCAAACTGCAAAAAAACTAAATTAAAGACCTAGTGTAAAGACCTTATGTAAAGGGGCCCAAACACTATATTGGATTTTTGTTATCCTTACATCTCATAGTAATAGAATGTAGCTAACGGAGGGTGGATGTGCTACCAAATACTGTTAAAGCAGTTTGAACAAACAATTGCCATGAGAATAAGAGCGCTCAACTATGAAATTGCTCTTAATGCATCCATATTCCCCATTTGTTATTGTATTGACTACATGTTACATTGTTACACTAATTTCGCATCATTAATAATATACGGAAGACGTTTTGATCCATTAGAATTATGCAAATGCTCTGAGGGTAAATCTAGAATGAATATGAGTTCCACAGTTGTAGAGTTCTAAAATTACGGGATAACACGTAAAAACTTGTTACCAAACAAAGGAAATGCATTCTAGAACATGAGGAACAACACATCGGGAGCTAAAGTCCACTGCCCACGGCCGCTCTGGGTTGAGATGTGAATTCAGAGTCAGTAGCCCATTGCATTTCTCTAGGTTGCTGAGCTGCTTTGCACCACTACGGTTGTGTACTGTGAGGCCTGGGCACTACACACATTAGATGGATGTGTGCTGTATGAAGTGTAAAGGCTGTATGGACGAGTAATGAAGGAGCAAGAAGACGGTTGCATTCATCAATCTAAAAGCACCTCTTATAGGATGTCTACCCTGGTATGAGCCCTGATAAATTAGTATTGTTGTTTGGCGAAAAAAAGAGCTAGCCATACATCCAATATAATCGAGCATTGTTTTACTTTCAAAAGAAGAACCTACTCTCTACTCTCTTATCAGTGTTACTCTACATGTTGCCCTTTGATCGACAGAAACCCAAGTAATTGACAATGAGCTGTATAACGTGTAAGATCTATTTGAGGAGATTTAGCTGCAGCTGAATGCATCTGTTGATGGAGCCATTTTAACAGATTGGGATGGCAGTGTGAAGCCAGTGACTGGCACGGCCTATCTTAGCAAGGTATGGGAGGGCACAGGTTTTTAAAGGTTGAATGTATGTAGGGACTGTAATAGTCTTTGCTCTGAGACTAAGAACATATTCATGCCGAATGACCTCACTTTTGTGTAGAGAGAAAAGTATGAGATTAAAAGAGAGACAAACACCCAGAGTGGGTTATAGCATGTCAAATCAGTAAGATGTATAGACAGTGGTCCAGTCTGCCCAGGTATCGTTCAGACATTAAGGATGGTTAGAGGCCTTTGTCCTAGCAGCGGGGCGTCCCAGTTTGCCCATGTGTTCCAGTTGCCTGGCACACATCTGTCTGAGACCTGGCTGGAAGAGAGAGATAGCCAATAATAACCCTCTGCTTGTTATTGTGTTTGGTTAGTCTTCAGCTTGGGGGGGTCACTGTTCAGAGTGGAAGAGAGAATGCGAGAGAGAGATGGGGGAGAAATAGTGAGACACGAGATAGATAGCTCTGGTGCACAAAGTCCTGGAGCCAAGGAGCTTGCAGAAAGATTAATAGAGAGACACTGGGCTTGCTGATTCTCTCTCTGGGTCGGCTTCAGGTGGTTAAAGTCCCACAGTGGTGAGGTGGAGTATATTCAGCCTGTTTTTCCTTTATGTCACAAAGCACTGTTTAATATTTTATTGGGCCCATAGTGTGAAGCCAGGGACTGGCAGAGTGGCATGGTTTGACTCAGTGAGCTGGATCTACCAGGGCATGCATGCTGATTGGCCTTTTCAGAGACGGGCTGGTGGGGGTCAGATACACAGAAGGAGATAGAGAAAGGATATAAAAGAGGTAGAAACATCATTGAATGGAAGACAGAGAGAGAGATAGAAGGAGCAAGAGAGAGTCTGAACATTCCCAAGGCCAAGAACCAGTCAATCAGATGAATAGAGAGAGTTTGGTCCCTCTGTTGCTTGTCCAGGCTTTCAACAGCCAGATTTCACCTCTGTCTTCTAAGGGGTAGTTAGATACCGGTATTTAGTAGTACTCCCGGAACGGGTTGACCTCTTATTATCAATTTAAAAAAAAGATTTCTACTCCCTCTGCATTTGAAAAAGTTTGTAATAGACTCCCCCTAGACTAAATTAGAAAAACCTGAACATAAAAATTGTAGGTCACTGAGACTTGTGGTTGTTGTTATCCTGTCGCTGTTCCATCCCACTATACAGTACATTCCCTGTAAAAAGTTCTGCTAGCCTAAATGCCCATTGTCCATGAAAACTATTACTTTCTCGGTTTTGGTAAAAAAAACTATTAAAAAGAAACATGGGGATTGCAAGAATAGATGCTGGGTGTGCAGCAGCCCCTCCTTACATTATGTCCTTAGTAAATTATCTTCTGTAGATGACAACAACAGGTGGGAGTTACAAATTGGAAAAACAGCTTATTACAATAGGTGAGCTAACAAGGTGCAGAGGTGCATGCGGCATAAATAGGTTGCTTCCTACTGGGGCAGCCAAAACACAGCAGTTGTATTACTAAGTTCTAGATAACATATCATATTTTCTTAATTTAATAACTATTTCAAGTCTAACAGATTAATATGACTTGGTGCTGCTTGCACTTACTACATAACTGAAGTTACCAACATAGCTCAAATCAGTGTGACAGGAGCACTTTCCATTTTTGTATTTTTCACTGAAACTAGGACATACACCGCTAGTAAAACAGTTGTGTTAAAATATAGAAACGTCTATCATAGTAGGATCCTATACGACTCATATGTAAGCATTAACACACAAAAGACCTGAAGAGTGTAAGAAGCAATGAGGCCTAAGTCCTGCTGATGTGGGCGGTTATTCCCTGGCAGCACACAGGCTGGAGTGTGTTAATGTGCTTATAAAATGGTTGCCAACATTTTATTTGTGAAAATACATTTTTAAATAAGTTTTTTTAGGTAAAGAAAATGTTTGCGAGGCGTGCGGTTATCATTTAATATTAATGTACCCCCCACCATTTCTCTTACTAATAATGCAATGTTAATACGCCACATAAATCAAGTAGTTCCTATTACACAGATCATATAGATGTTTATAACAAGGTCTGAACACTATTGTACACTATCATTTAATTATCAATGTGTACATTGTGGGTCTACCAGTAAAAAGTATTCTCCTCAATGAGCTGTTTCACCTTTTACTCATTGCCCAGAGTGAAATGTTATGGAGAACAAAAAAGGCTCAGGTAAAATCCAAAATAATAATTTATTAAGAAACTGAACCGGACAGTTAAATTGTAATGTGTGTCATCTGTATATCAGATTATAAGTACTACAAAAACTATAGCCATAAAAAACAACTATATACAAAAATAAAGCAGCTAAAAAGTATAACTGTATACATCAATGACTCTAAGCCCTGCTGTGCTGAGTTGTGTTAATGTCTTTTCACAGCACCGCAGACTGGCTTCTTCTACCTCTTGTAGAAACTGCATCCCCTGATCATCCACGTTTTCTGGAATGGGCTCAGGTGATGGTAATCGACTGGATGCATCCTTAACAGTGCTGCTGTCTAAAACACAATACGAACGAGAAGGTTAGACAGCATGCTCTAGCCATGCATACAATTTTCTAATGCAAACAGGTCTGGCAAACGTTTATTGTTCTTATGATAATTAAGTTTCTCTGACCCTTTACCTGGGATGGTTCTCGATGGTACTACGATTGGTGGGTGCCCCGACACCTCAGTTTGCACCTAAATTTCCATTTAAAGGATATAATGAGCCCATGTTTGGTGGTCACAGTAGCTGCTTTGTCATGTTCACTGTGTTTTCCAGAAGGATATATTGTAATTTGGTACACTAACCTGTGTCTCCAGCTTCAATCAGGTTAACCTTGACTGTTGGCTCCTTATTAAGGTAATACATGGTTGGGTTCTGAGGCTTTCTGGAATAAAACACCAGATAATGGAGTGATCCTCTGGGCATCCATGAACAAGTCCATGTTCATATCCAAAAATACTAACAAGAAAACACTCCTTGTTACCATCACAAACATGATAGATCTCTTAAAGGAGAATTCCGGGCGATTTCAAAACCTAGCTCTGTTGTTTGCATATCGGAAGTGCTGTCCGTAGCGTTAATAACTCAAACAATCTGTATTGCCAAAACTGTGTTTACCTTTTGCTGCCAATAGACAACCATTACGCATTTACGGGGCAAGTTAAAAAGCGTGCTTTGAGCTATTAAACATGTTCAAAATGTCATTACTAGTCCATATCCATTTGCACTGATTCCTTATAATAAACACAGCGAGTTTAAACAAATAAGTTTGTGTACATACCTTAGTTTATTTCCCATTATCCAGTGAAGTCCACACTAGTCGATTGTCGAAGTCATACAATTCAATATTCCAAAACGTATTTTTTCTGCAAAAAAAACAATTTGCCGTGGTTATATCCATAATATACTTTGATCGGGTGTTAACTGACATTTGCATTAACAGCTCCCAAGAGTCCAAGGGTTATCGCGCATGAGCAGAGGTAACTAAGCAACACTTTTGAGGAAACAGTGTCAGGTTACCTGGCCGACTTGCTACATTATTTGGACATAACCACCGCAAATAGTTTTTTTTGGGGAAAAAGTACGTTTTGGAATTTTGAATTGTATGACTTTCGCAAAAGCCTATTCGAAAGACCGCTTTTTGCCAGCAGAAGCAACCATTTCTTTGTTTTCTAGCCCGCCCACCAACTCTATACACATTGTGATTGGCCTGACCAGAATTTGTTTTTTTTCAGCTCGCAAGTCAACAGAGAGTTGCTAGACTGACCCTAACTGCAAAATATATTTGCTGCCGCTAGGGTGTGTCTAGATTTGTGAATTCAAAAAGATTTGCATATTGCAAAAAAGAGCAATCAGGATAATAAATCACAAGGGTTATCGCAAGCACACTAATCAACTCTATTTAAATACCATTTGTTGAAATTTATGGACATTGTCAAATTTAAAACTGCAAAATTGATGTTTAAGGTTCAATGAATGAATTAATTTTTATTTATTTCGAGCAATATAATGATATAACAGAAGCAATGAAGAAACACTTAAATTCCATCAGTACAACAAAGTAAGTTTATCCTACGTTAACAACATAATTAGATCTATTGCTCGAAACGGAGTGGGAGGAAGTAAAACTTATTTAGACCCACCCCGGTCTGTTACAATTAAGAGGAAAAACAAAAAAAACAAAAACAAAGTTAGCTGCTTCCTTACTTGTTAACACTCATACGATCAAGTACAATATTATATATACACACATAAAAAAAACAAAAAAAACACAAATAAAATGCAAACATATCTTAAATACACATCATAAATTACTGCAGGTAACAATTATAATAATACCAACAATGGTAATCAGAATACCTACACAACCTATAAATACATAAATACAGTTAAAGAATGAATACCAACAATGGTAATCCAAATACCTCCAAGGTAAGATTAACACAGCCTATAAATACATTTTATTCAATTATAGTGATACCAACAATGGTAATCCATTGTTATCCATGGTAATCCATTGATGCAGGAGTACAACCAAAGATAATTAAACCCCTCCCTCCTTGTACTGTGACCAAACCTTTTGTTTATAGAGAGCTTTAAACCGGTAAATGCATTGACATTGCTTTAAATCGAGCCCCAGACTATTCCATAATTTGACCCCACTTACAGACACAAAGAAACTCCTCCTGGTGGTTTTGAACATTGGTATTAAAAAGTTCCCATAGCCCCTCAAACTGTACAACTGCTCTCTTTGTATAAATAACCTTTGTATGTTAGCAGGTAATATATTGTGAAATGCTTTGAATAAAATTTGTGCCATATTGAATTTGACAAGGTCGTGTAATTTTAATAACTTGGACTTGGAAAAAAGTGGATTTGTATGTTCAAGATATTCAACCTTGTGTATGGTACGTATAGCCCTTTTTTGTAAGATAAGTAGTGACTATAATGAGTTATTATAGTTATTTCCTCATACTTCAACACAGTAAGTTAGATATGGTAATATCAGAGAACAATACAAGATATTGTAGTATTGTAATCAAGGACATCTTTGGTTTTGTTTTTTATTGCAAGGCTTTTGGAAACTTTGGTTTTTATGTGTCTTATATGAGTTTTCCAAGTGAATTTGTTATCTATTGTAACTCCTAAAATTTTTATTTCAGAGACATTTTCGATTGGTATCCAATCAATTTCAATCATCGTATCCGTTTTGTTTTTATAATTACCAAATAATATGGCTTTGGTTTTATTTAAATTTAAAGATAACTTGTTACGATCCATCCATTTTTTATATTCCTTAGATCAGTATTTACAACATCAATAACCCTATCAAAATTGTCATCACATTAAAAAATGTTGGTATCATCTGCAAACAAAACACACTTAAGTAATTTTGAAACATAAAATATGTCATTGATGTACAAATTAAATAACTTCAGGCCCAATACTGACCCCTGGGGAACACCACAAGAAATTACATTACAATTAGATGAGGACTCACCCATCTGCACAAATTGTTTTCTGTCACATAAATAGCTTAAACAAAATGATTTACCAAATAACATATGAGCAATGTTTAATGATAGAGATGGGGGTACAGTTTAAGAGGTGGGTCAATATCACTGTAGGGTGCCTTTTACCCTCATAATACTCTCAAATTTTAATTTTAATTTACCATTCGCTTTATGTTATTTCATAAACAGTAGACACTCAAGTACTATAATAAACATATTATCTGAGCTCCCACACATTTTTTTTTGATAATTATGGGCCATTTTTCGGAGCATAAACCATAAGATATGTCCACCCTGTCATGGACATACATATTACTGTTAATTACGTTTTCATTGCAATATTAAGGTGCAAATTATACTTTCTGAAAGTTATGGTGTCTCTTTCCTAAACAGGGTTATTTGTTTGCTTTCAAATTATTAATACATAAAAGATTTTACGCAAACCATATGTTTTTTAAGAAACTTATACAATTCACACATAAATTTTTTCTTATTTGGAGAAAATGTTGATATTTGGATGAATTTCTTTTGCAAGTTATTGCCCCCACACCCAGCTATTACATTATATAGGTATGATTGAATTATTATTTTAAAATACCAAGATGACAGGGTGGACAAGCACATGACGGGGTGGACAAGCACACGACGGGGTGGACAAGCACACAACGGGGTGGACACATAAAGCAGAACACAAAAAGCATGACAAAATATGACAATGAAACATTTATTCAACTTCAAAGAATACATATAATTACATTTAAATCACATTGATATAACCCAACAAAAAAAAATGTATGGCCTCTGGTTGAGAGGAAATAGGCAGGGAGTTCAAAAACCTGCCCGTCGTTTAAGCAAAATATAAACATAAATAAAGTAATAATATTAAACAAATGAAATAGCAATTACATTAAAGGTATCAACTTTTTAATTTGTGGCCAAGAAATATTGAAGTAAATCAATTCTGTAAATTTGTAACATTTACGACCTGTGTAACAACTTGCCCCAAACTGACATTTAGAGAAAAGAAAATACATTTGTTTTCAGAACACGATTTGACCTTTCAGTTGACCCTTGGCTGAATGTATTCCAGGGTGGTGCTATTGGATTTTACATGAACTAAAAAGCATTTCCTGCTGAAAATGAGTGTGAATGCTGAATAGTTAAATTGCTAAAGCTAAACTGGATTGATAGCTTAAATGTGTTGAAGTAGTCAGAATAATTGGACAAGTGGGAATGTTTTAATAATTGGACAAGTAGTAAAAATTAAATAAAGTAGAAGTATTAGTACAACCCGAATTCCGGAAAGGTTTGGACGTTTTTTTTATTTGAATAAAATGAATGTTTAAACTGATAAATCTTACAGTTTTATCCACTAAATAAGCTAATTTAAAAATATTGACACGGGCCAAACAAATGGCTCAAAAAGCAAGAAATTTGGAAAGGAATCAGCTGGGAGAACATCTAGCAACAAATTAAGTTAATTGATATCAGATCTGTAACATGATTAGCTATAAAAGGGATGTCTTAGAGAAGCAGAGTCTCTCAGAATTAAAGATGGTCTAGGGCTCTCCAATCTGTAAATGTGTAAAAAGATTGTGAAATACTTGAAAAACAATGTACCTCAACGTCAAATTGCAAAGGCTTTGCAAATCTCATCTACATTGCCATAACATCATCAAAAGATTCAGTGAAACTGGAGAAATCAATGTTCGTAAGGGACAAGGTCGAAGATGTTTATTGGAAGCCCATGGTCTTTGGGCCCTCAGATGAAAGTGCATCACTCATCGGCATGATTGTGTCAATGACATTACTAAAGGGACCCAGGAAATACTTCCAGAAAACCACTGTCGGTAAACACAATTTGGCGTGCCATCTGCAGATGCGAACTAAAGCTCTATCATGCCAAAAGGAAGCCATATGTGAACATGGTCCAGCAGTGCCGTCGTGTCCTGTGGGCCAAGGGTCATTTAAAATGGCCAATTTTAAAGTGGAAAGGTGTTCTATGGTCCGACGAGTTCAAATTTGACATTCTTGTTGGAAAACACGGGCTAAAGAGGAGGGAAACCTTCCATCGTGTCATCAGCGTTCAGTTCAAAAGCCAGCATCTCTGATGGTATGGGGGTACATAAATGCATATGGTATGGGCAGCTTGCATGTTTTAGAAAGCACTATGAATGCTGAAAGGTATAGATGTTTTAGAGAAAACCTTAGACTTCAGACAGGGAAGGCCTTGTGTATTTTAGCAAGACAATGCAAAACCACATACTGCACCTATTACAATAGAATGGCTTTGTTGTAGAAGAGTCTGGGTGCTGAATTGGCCTGCCTGCAGTCCAGATCTTTCAGCTATGGAGAGCATTTGGCGCATCATTAAACAAAAAATAAGTCAAAGACAACCATGAACTCTCCAGCTGCTGGAAACCTCTATTAAGGCAAGAATGGGACCAAATTCCAACACCAAAACTCCAGACACTTATAACCTCGATGCCCAGACAACTTCAAACTGTTGGTAAAAATGCCCCTTTCTTTTTTTTGAGACCTGTAGCAGGAATCAAATTTAAAATGAGCACATTTTGTGCATAAAGTTTTAAAATTTCTCAGTTTAAACATTTGTTCTGTTATCTATGTTTTATTTTGAATAAAATATTGGCTCATGTGAATTGAAAGTCTATCAGTTTTCATTTTATTCAAACTTAAAAAACATCCCAACTTTTCCGGAATTCGGGTTGTAGTAGTAGCAGTACTAATAGTATTAGTAGTAGTAACAGTAGTAGTAGTAGTATTATTAGTAGTAGAAGTATTAATATTATTATTAGTAGTATTACTAATAGTAGTAGCAGTAGTGGCAGCAGTAGTACTTTACTATAAATTGCAATGTTAACTACAAATGAATGCTATGTCCACCCTGTCGTGTGTGTCCACCCTATCGAGTCTAGGGCCGACAGGGTGGACATTTTCGAACAACGACAGGGTTGACATTTTGAGCTTCAAATAGCAAATTAGCTTATAACAAGCTGTGACTAGCTAAATAGTTAGTCTAGTTGTTGAAGATATTTTGGTATATTTAAACATACATATTTTGAAAATATTGTATTTTATTCACTTCCAGTATATTTTATGCCGACAGGGTGGACATGTTAAGCTTAGGCAAAACAAGTAAACAAACTTATATGAAGGAAATTTGTCAGTTGGAAAGTCAGCAGCTACTCACCTCAGCAGTTGAAATTCCCACCACTGAAGAGATAAAAAAAATCTGTTGTCCGGATGTCATTAATGGAGATGGCCTTTTCTTAAAAAGGGAGATTCCGCAATACGACAGGGTGGACAACCATTAGAGGGACATGGACAAACTCTTGTTTTTAATAAGTAAAAAAATAGTTTTATTACAAAAAGATCAATACACTCAATTTGAGTAATATCTTATTTAACAAAACATTAATAGGAAAACTAAAATACTTTTTTTAATGATTTGACTATTTTACATTCATTCAAATTTTAATAAGCAGTGCCAGGGACATAGCAAAATAACATACATCCTCTTATACAAACTAAAGAAAATCTTGAAAATTCATCTAAAAGAGCCAAGTAATGCTTCTGTTATGAATAAAATACTTAGTATAATATAACACACCCTTTCAAAGTCATTTGTATGTTAAGTTATTATGGCAAATTAGTTATTTATGTTCAGGACACCAAAAGGCACCCTACAGTGATATTGACCCAGGTGTGTTGATATTTAAACAACCTCTTGTGCGGACTAATGTTAGAAGTATGTGTATTTGCTGTATGTTGTATTGTTTAACTTGATGTGTATATAGTCTACTTGTTTATGGAGATTATTTTATTGTGAAATAGGGACAGGATTTTATAAGCAGTATGCTTCCACCTGTTTATTCTCGAGCCATCGTTTGTCCTTTGTTGTTTTTTGCTAAATTAATTCAAATTCTAATAAAAATCAGGTGATGCATCACTATTTTATTCACCCCTTTCTTCATCAACACTAGACCTCAAAATCATTGTTGATACATTCATTCAAATTCAATTAAGGCTTTCTGATTCAATCGTTGATGTCATTCAGACAACGGTGACTACGGCCTGGGTACCACAACTGGTACGAATGGTAAGTGGCTGGTGATTTTTGCGGTTTAGGTAGGAATTTGGGTAAATAAACAGGTAAATTGTTTCTAAAAATGTTTCTGTTTGTGATTTTAGGATTCTGACAATGGCACAATGTAAAATACACTAGGATGGCAGTTTGTGTAATTTTTAAATTGTCACGATATCGGATGGTAGTGTAGAGAGGGAGACATAGGCCGGGAGCTGGTTGTCGAAATGGAATGATTTAATGAAGCAATGCAGGTACAAAGGAGGAATGTAGTTGCAGGAGACAAGGACTGTGGTAAGCACAACGAATATATATACATATACTTCACACACTCTTACCGCGGTGTGGACGCGACTAACATATATACAGAGCGTACGCTAAGTTACACTACCAGACCTGCTCTCTTTTCACAAACATACTTCTTTCAATGTTCCCCTGCGTAACATAACTCCAAAATCAGAACATAGCATAAGGACATACCGTACTGTTGATACCTCACAGCAATCAATGACCGACAGCTCTCTCCAGTTAAGCAGCCCTCTTTATAGCATGGCACAAACCTCTAATGGGAACACAGCTGATAGTAATTAAACAGATCATTATTACACTGGGTCTACCTTACCTAAAATCTACATAGGAACTGCTTAACCGAAGGAGCTGTCAAATGGTCTTAAAGAAACACATTCGTAAAACATAAATCTACAATGCAGAGCATTGTCCACACACAATATATATATATATACACACATATAAGTTTCATTAACACCATGTACGCCAGCCAAACCTGGGCTGGACGTTACAAAAATCAGAGATTTTAATTACAAACTCAAATGCCATATGTTTAAGGATGTTTGCGGTTCTGGTAGTTGACCATTCTTTGTCAGAAATAACCCGTTCAGTATGGTGGTATGTCTTTCTAGAGCAGTTTAACAACACCAGAAAATTGTTTCAAACTGTAAACAGGCATTTGCATCTCCTTATCTGAGGTGCTGAGCTTCAAGAATGTTATTTTGTTAGAATTTTTTGATGAATTTTAATAAAACTCTTTTATTATTGGCACTCTACTCATTGTCTCTCATTGCCTGATTGGTCATCCTTTACAGGAGATAAGCTCAAAAGCGTTCAATCATTTTGAAACGGTTCTGTTTATGGAATTCTCACAGACTTAAAGGACCACTCCAAAGGAACACACTGATAGGTTGCTATGTAACTCGAAGTGTTATATCACGATTACAAAATCTATTGAGATCAAAATATTATTAGAGATTATTTTATAATGTTAGCTGTACGGCATAAAAAGAGTAACAAAAGAAAAGTCAAACCGCTGCCTGTCAGTCATTTGGAAACAATGGAAACAATATTTCATGTTAATGACTTCCAATCAACTACAGTATGTCACTCTATGTTTCTCTTTCTGGCTCTTACCCTCTACAGTAATACTATGTTTCAATGTCCTTGCTGCAACATCACTGTTAATTCTATACCGCTGCCTGCATGTATGGGATACAGATTTTTAAGATGTCCAACCACCCTTTGTTCTGACAATCAACGATACATGGTCTGCGTGGTAGTATCTAGTATCAAGATGCTTTCAAACAAACCAAGACTGTGTCCATTGGGGAAATATATGCTCCTTGTTCCTTCTTTCATGTTTTAAGTCTTTGCCTTTCTAATTGCCTCCATCTGTTTAGCGGCTCAAAATGAAGTTATAAGTGTAGCTTGAATTGTGTCAGTGCCTTCAACTGTAACAGTATTATGCAGGTAGAGTTGCATGGCTCTGATTAACCCTAACACTACAATTTTTACCAATAAATTTAAATGTCATCGGTGAAACCCTACAGACAGAAAAAGATATAGTAAACAACAGAGCAAAAGAATTTCAAATGTCAGATCTGTGGACAGAATAGACATGACCTAACAGCTACTTTTGTTATATATATTTTTATTGAGCATACAAACAACAATTAGAGCAGGCAGACAGTAGAAGAACAGAACATGTCCCCCGCGGAACAGAACATTGTCGACGCCAAACATAATATTGCCAATTCAGAACAGAACAAAACCCTAAACCTAATTAGCAAGACTCTGGAGGCCCTCAAAATAAAAATCAAAGGCTCTAACAGCTAAATGTTGAAAAGTCCTATCCTTGAATCACTGGTGAATATCAATTTAAAGTGCATTTTATTGTGAGACCAAAGATTTGTATTTTTACAGAGGCATACTTAAGCTGAATACACCTATTAGAGAATATTGTCTTAGAACTATTTTTTAGTTTTTGAAAATACACTATATAGCCAAAGGTATGTGAACACCTGCTAACGGTGGAGGAGGTGTAATGGTCTGGGGCTGTTTTTCAGGCTTTGTGCTAGGCCCCGTATTTCCAGTGAGGAGTCATCTTAAGGATTAATACATTTTTGTAAATGGTGTGCTTCCAGTTTTATTTTGTATTTGGAAAGCCCTTGTAACGATACGACTGACAAGGAGATCGATATTGCACAGCGTATATTTAATGCTACAATCCTTTCTTCAAACAGAAGGCAATGGTCAGGTAGAAATACTGTATGTCAGTACACTACAGAGCATCTAAGGTACAGAATCCAGAGGCAAGAATGGTCAGGAGGCAGGCAGATGATCGGTACACAGGATATCTCTGGCAGAGCTACACAGGCAGAAGTACACAGGCAGAAGTACACAGGCAGAAGTACACAGGCAGAAGTACACAGGCAGAAGTACACAGGCAGAACTCACATGGTGTCAAGGGCAGGCAGGTAGTTGGTACACAGGTAAATCACAGGTAACGGTACAGGAGGGCAAATCTGAAGGGGCAGGAACAAAGGCAGAAAACGGTCAGACCAGGAATGCGTATTTGGGAATAGAATGCTCAATATGTAGAATGGTTACTAACAATACCTCACAAGGAGCGTAACAAACACACAGGCTTATATAGGACCTGACACAGCTGACTAGAATTCTAGTGATTGTGAGCGGTGATGAGGGATGCGTTCATGTGAATTTGAACGTTGGGTTCTGCTGGATATTGAAGGGCTCTGGGAGGCAGGACTGTGAATCGGTAACATCACAGCCCTTCCCTGTGCCAGCATGACTGTGCCAGCATGACTGTGCCAGCATGACTGTGCCAGCATGACTGTGCCAGCATGACTGTGCCTGTGTGCACAAAGTGAGGTCAATAGATACTTGGTTTGACAAGTTTGTTGCGGTGAAAATTAAGTGGCCTGCACAGAGCCCTGACCTCAACTCCACTGAACACCTTTGGGATGAATTTGAATGGCGATTGCTAGCCAGGCCTTCTCTTCCAAAATCTCGTCCTCACAAATGCTTTTTTGGCTGAATGGGCACAAATTCCCACAGACATGCAAAATATTTTGGAAAGCCTTCCCAGAAGAGTGGTGGTTGTTTAAGCTGCAAAGGGTGGGGGGGGGGGGACTTCATATTAATGCCC
>JACXGM010021755.1:0-17095 GCA_016801145.1 Umbra pygmaea
TTAGTAATTAGTATGTGTTTGTATTTAGTCATGGTGTTCTCCCCTTGTCTCTTGTCGATCAATGTTTCCCTGTACGCGTTCCTGTTCGTGCCTTATCTGTATATTTGTAAAGCCCCATGCGGCAGTATTCTTTTGTTTTGGAATAAAGTATATTGGATTATTGAACCTTCGCGCCTGTCTCTCAGCATTGAACGTGACATTAACACTTTAAACATTTACATTTTTACTTCCCATTTGATTATTGATCCAGAATTCCATGTGTTCATCTTAAACATCTATTTTCAGAAATACTGGCAGACTGTTTGCCTTCAGTTTCAATCAAAAGAAGAATATGTACAGTATTTTCATACAAGTAGAACATCTTGGTACAGCTCACAAATTACATGCACAAATTACACACACAACATGCAGCAAACACATCCAAACACAAACTAAAGTCAAACTTGTGCAATACACAGAAAAACATTAAAGGTTACTTGTGGGGTAATAGTGGTACGCAACATGCCTGGAGGTAATCATCCCAGGAAAAACACAATGTGATAAATGGATGATAGATATGGAAGGGTCTGGGGTTCAGTGTAATGGATGATAGACGTATTAGTGTCTGGGGGTGTAAATGGGTAAGGTAATAGCGCCGTGTGAAAACACTGGGATCAACAGAGGCATTGGCTTTGAGGGTAAATACAGTATTAGGGTTAATAGGATTCAGACGAGGGGTCTATTTGAATCACAGAGCCCCTTTACATTACTCTGCTTTCAAAATGCAACCCCATTATTGCATTTAGTTCATATCAAGGCCTCTTCCTCCCATCGGAACATGCATTAGCGCCCCACTGATGTCTTTCATACAGTGATCTACCAGCCTCCATTAAAGCTGCAGCAAGAATCCTTGTTCTTTTAAGCCCCCAGCCTACTTCCATGTTCCAGAGGCCATCTGTTTGAATCGGCTAATCTGAAAGGATGGTGGTATGTTTGAAGTGGTACCTGCCTAGGACAAACACTCCTTGATAGATTGTGTTCAGTTGGAACAGGGCAGAAGAGTAACCTATTGGAGAAAGATATCCTTAGGCAAACAATCATCTGTTAGAAATATGGAGTTGCATTAGTTAGGCTATATTCTGTAGAATAATGATAATAATAATAATAATAATGATGATGATACAGCGACATTTCCAAAATTTAAATAAAGTTGTTCATGCAGCCTGAAACATTGCCAAATAAATTTTACAAGCCAAAAACAAATGAACAACTACATTCTAATTTTGTTCTCATTTTACTAGGTAAGTATGCAAACAGACTATTCAATTAAGGTAAACTGTCTTGCTCAGAGACAGAAAAAAAGAGGGAATCACTATCAGATCAGAGATTAGAACCAGCAACGTTGTGTATCGTGACCTAACACGTTGGGCACTGCTACTCTATGCTATTTAAAGCTGCCAAACCAAAACACGTCAACATGCTTACGTATGCATACAAGTGAATATATAGGTCGTCTGACAATGGAGTGCAACGGCGTGAGTATGTTGATACCTAGCTGTCTTTAGCTTTGGGTGAAATTATATAACCACCCCTTCTTGCAATTCAGAAAATATTAACTAACAGAAACTGGGACTATCTTCAGTATTTATATTTTAGAATAACGGGGTTTAACACGTTCAGATTAAGCCTAATATTGCAATTTATTAAATAATGTAAGCTTGCATTGTAAAAGTATCGTCATCATTAGATATGTCAATCGTGGCATAGTCAAACTACCCATGCCGTGATGGATGTTTTTGCCGAACCTGATTGGACGACACAACTAAATCTGTTAATTAAATCAACGAGCCTGTATGCTGATTTGTGCGGGAGATGGTTCCTCACAGAAAGAAACCCGCCCTACTGAGATGAGGGGACATGATGGCTACTCGACAGATGAATCGCAGTTGAAAACTCCTAAATAGACACTTTTGGTGAGCGTCCCATCTTTTTAATGTTGTTAATTATATCCTTTTAGATCCCATCCCTTATGTCCATGTCTATAGATATATGTACTATAACGATGATGCAGCTATTTGATCCCATTGGCAACGGGACACAGACCTCTACTTTTTGATAATAAACTTGTCGATCCGGAGTTGCGCGCAGTACTTGATGTAAACTAAACAATGTATGAACGTGCGCAGTTTGTCCAGTTAACATGTAGCACTATGGTGCTTAGCTAATCATAATCGAGCTTTTTTGTGGGGACAACTATTCTATTTTTGCTTGCTAATAAAGTTGTAGGATCCTTTATATTCATGGTTGGTTAATACATGTGTTATTAAGCTTGCCAATGTAAAGGAGGTCATTCTGTTGTTTTTCTTAGTGATTGAAGCGCAGCTAAACTTAATTTCAATCTTGTGTGGCGTGTCACGGTTTACAATATTTTGCACAGCAACCGCGCACTTTGAAAGTTCAACTAGTACATCCTTTGCTTATATGCCAAATCATAATTTGAATAGTTAAAGATTTAAAACTATTTCCTAAACACACGAATAATGCTTGCCTTGACTGAAAGTTAACATAGTTTTCTCCCAGAGATAGCACATGGGTGGTTGGTAAACAATTAACTTAATTTGAGTCTATTCACTCACAGGGACCACCTTTGTGGTGCCATGTCCATGTGCAACTTTACATCTTGTCATGACCTGGACACGTTTTGTTTTCAGGGCTGTTTGGTGTGTAAAATAATCAATTAATTTTCCATGAGTGAAATGAAAACCTTTGCAGTGAACTAAAGACTGATTTGTTGCCAGATGAAACCTGTATGTGCCCTGAAGGCATTACATAAAGACAAATGGGATTTGGTTAGCAATGTAATCCAGATAGGTTTGGGTCTGTCTTGTGCCTTAATCTGTTCTATCTTGTGTGTCGTTGGCTGGCTGTGTCTAATGGAACGTGAAGGTTATTGTCAGTGGCTGTATGTCCCGGCAGGAGGTGTGAAGAGAGGTCATGCCCCTGGTCAAGAGGAACATAGAACCCCGGCACCTCTGCCGCGGGGTGCTGCCTGAGGGGATTGGCAGTGAGCTGGAGTGTGTCACTAACAGCACCCTTTCTGCCATCATACGCCAGCTCAGCAGTCTAAGTGAGCATACATTCTCCCACATTATCTACATGAACTCATCACAATTCATTTAACCCACATTATGCATGAATGCTCCAGAATGGAGGCCCACACATCCATCAGGATATACAGCCTCGTCCCCCAGTCCCGGAACACCCGACCAGCTTATGTAAAGTAAAATTGACATGTGCATCTAAGTGGTTTTATTGATTGAATTCTCTTTGCTAAAATACATTTATATATTGACACATGGTGTGTGTACTATATCACTGTGTTTGTGTTGTAGTCTTATCTGTGTGTGTTTGTGTTCATGCGCCTGTGTTTGAGTGTGGAGAACGAGAGGGAGTATTAGAGGAGAATTTACCAGACATCTGGCCCATAGATACCCTCATTAGAGAGAGAGAGAGAGAGAGAGAGAGAGAGAGAGAGAGAGAGAGAGAGAGAGAGGGAATGTGTCTGCAAGCTGTGTGTTTTTGCGTGGGGGGGGATTTTATGAAGTCACTGGAGATTAGAGCTTACTGTAGAGCTTAGTGTCACATAAATATAATGAGGAGAGGCAGAGAGAGAGCGAGAGAGAGAGCGAGAGAGAGAGCGAGAGAGAGAGAGAGAGAGAGAGAGAGAGAGAGAGGAAGTTGTGTAGTAGTGTTGCTTCACGTGCAAATCATAATTTCTTGTCAGATGTGACAAAGTCTGTCACTAAGTCGCTCTTGTCTATTCAACTCGACCACAACACATTGCTTTTCTCATCAGTCTAGTAGGCCGTGCTCCAATAACGTATTAAGGCCTCTTCTTTGTCCACCTTTCAGGTAAACATGCAGAGGACGTCTTTGGCGAGCTTTTTAGTGAGGCAAACACCTTTTATGTGCGCGCTAATGATCTCCAGGACCGCATAGATCGTTTGGCTGTCAAGGTCACCCAGCTGGATTCCACCGTGGAGGAGGGTCAGTTGGGGTCAGAGGTTAGGGGATAAGGAAAGTAATCATCTTCGATGTAATTTTGAAAGAAAACCAAAACAAAACACACAGCAGTTCTCCTGTAAGTCTCTGGTTCGGCATAGCTAGACCACAGAGCTCTGCCATAATTGCATCTTCTTATGGTTTGCCTTCCTACCAACGTCCCTTGTCTCTATGTCGCTTTCCAGTATCTCTACAGGACATCAACATGAGGAAGGCGTTTAAGAGTTCTACAGCACAGGACCAGCAGGTGGTGTCCAAGAGCAGCACGCCCAACCCTGTGGCAGAGATGTACAACAGTAGTGACCGGCCTCCTCCTCTAAGCGAGCTCTCTGCGTACAGGTACTCTGTGCAGACACAACGACCGCCCGAACTTTGACCTGCGCTTGTGATGTATTACTTACCTGTTCTCCCCTTGACTCAGAGATGACCACACGGACGGTATGAAGTTCTACACGGACCCATCATACTTCTTTGACCTGTGGAAGGAGAAGATGCTGCAAGACACAGAGGACAAGAGGAAAGAGAGAAGAAGACAGCGGGTCAGACTGAACTTTATCCCTTCCTTTCAGAAAGCCTCTAATTCTTGCTCCTGAGCAGATCATTTCGTTTTGAACAACATGTGGATTCGCCTTTAATCCTCCCCTATCTAAAAAATGACTACGCTCTCTCTCCCTTCATATCTTCCTTTCTCTCTCTCGCTCTCTCTGTCAGGAGCAGAAGCGATGTGTCGATAGCACACTTCAGCGTCAGGTGAAGAAGGTTCGTAAAGCCCGAAACCGTCGCCAGGAGTGGAATATGATGGCATTTGACAAAGAGTTGCGCCCTGACCACCGACACCCTCAGTCTCTCCACCGGGGGGCGTCATCTGAGGGCTCCCTCTCACCGGAGAGCAGGTGAGCTGTTAGGACCGTCATTCTCTTCAATCTCTCTTTTTTACACATATGTTTTTTTTGTGTGAAATTTTTCTTTCCGCCCATTTTTCTCATGTGACGTGGCAAGTTAGAAAATTTGACTTATCTGTCCTAAATCCAGGGCAGCACTATACCAATATGCGCTGCCTCGTGCTAGAGGGCCAGGCAAAGTCAGAGAGGCCACATTCAAGCTCGAACCACTGACTGTCATGACGTAGACTGGCCTGCAATGCAGCGACCTAGCCCACTACGCCACGCAGACCCCCCTCTTCAATTTCTTTTGAGCAAAAGCGTCCTTCACTTTGTTTTTTGCAAGTAGAATAGTAATACGTAATGTCAGTGTAAAGAGTCATTTTTCTGTTGTCGTTTAGATATTGTCATGACCTGTCCGACTACCCAAGCGCTTCAGGCCTTCCCCGGGCTGCTTCCCACCATGCTCTGGCTCACACCCACCCACCCACAGACATCCATGAGTTGTCGGAGCACGAGTATCAAAGCATCGGTGGCTCGCACCACTCCCCGCCTTACCATCGCTCCAGTGACAGACTGAATGGCACCATAACACTCCCACCAGCAGACTACAAGTATGGAACAACTGTTGTTCCGCATTAACCCTCTGGAGCACGAATCAGTAGCTCTCTTACTTGTTAAAAGAACATGTCGGTTTGTAGCACATGTCATTTTCCACTTAATGTTGAAGCATCATCCAGACATTGATTTGGTGGAAAGGCATCAATATTAAACTTTCTGAAAGCCCTCTGGAAAACATTTCTTTCTATACAATTTTATGTGGAGATGGTGGAGAACACGTTTTGGGCCTGCAACTAGACAAATACCAAAAATCTCAGAAATAAAGGATGGTTCAACACTAAGAGGAAAATTAGATCAAACATAGTAAAAACCTGAAATATCCAATTAAAACCAATATGTTGATGCTACTGTAATATTTTTACCTCATATTTTTAGTTCTCAGGCTGACAAACGTCCCTATGTTCCTCTCTGTCAGTATAATGGAATACTACGCCAGTTCTGGACCGCCCTCCTCGACACCTCTCATCCCATCTCCCCAGACGGCTTTCGGCTCTCCCATGGTGTCCCCTACTAGCCAGACTGGATCAGGCTCCACGGCCTATGGCTTCCCTCCTCTACCTCCCCCAGGACCCCCTCCACCCCCGCTACCCCCTGCACCTCTCTTTACTCCCGGCCCCAGGGAGGGGAGGAGAGCGGACCCCCAGCACGTCACTGGGACCCGAAGTGACCTTCTGTCAGCTATTCGCATGGGTGAGTTTTGTGCTATTCTTCTGTAGCCAGTGGAGTTTATTCTTTTTTATAAAACACTATTTTGCCAAGAGGTTTCTACTTAGACTGTGTGTGTGTGTGTGTGTGTTGTGTGTGTGTGTGTGTGTGTGTGTGTGTGTGTGTGTGTCTGTGTGTGCCTCAGGTATCCAGTTAAAAAAAGTGCAGGAGCAGCAGGAACAGCAGGCCAAGAAGGAGCCGGTGGGCAATGATGTGGCCACCATCTTGTCTCGACGCATCGCAGTGGAGTACAGCGACTCAGAGGATGACTCCGAACTGGAGGACAACGACTGGTCAGACTGACCCTGACTCCGCCCCTCACAGTGACCTCACACGATGGACACACCTCTTCTCCAGGACAACTCTGTGGTGATGATGCACTTTACTGTAGATGGATTATGGGAGTCTCATTGGCAGTATTATTTCATGGAGTACTGACATCGTTTTTACTGACCAATTATGGTCATTATTGATCCATTTTACCATAGGATGTTATGTACTGTAAATTACTTACATTTAAAGCATTTTAGCATCCTGATGAACTGAGATTCAGCAAAAAGACATGCAGACCCAAAATCCAAATGGTGAATTTCCTTTTTTGACTTTAGTAGCTGCAGTGTGGTCAAATCTATTTTATATCAGATACCAACAATATCAGTTTATCTGACATCAATCTCCAAGACTTTACTGTCAATGTCACTGATCTTATTCAAGATTTGATATGGATTTTTCATTTTCTTTTATGCCCATGAGTTGTGTCATGACCTGTTTGGCAGCTTAAGAAAATGATGCATCTTTATTGTCTTAACGGTATGCCCTTGGCTCATTTTGTAGCCAATAAACTCCCATCCATATTCCATCCATATTTAGTATTCACGTGACTCCCTCTTAACTTTTTCTTATTCAACCATTATCATTAATTTCAGAGATATTTGGAGTCAAAGCAATGACACAGATTAAGAATTGCTTGTCAATGTTAAGAACTGTTTTAGAGAATCATTTGAAATGCAGATCAGGAAGCTGTCCACTGAGTGGCACTGTGCTCATGTTTAACATTGATTCATTCTTGAGCTTTAACCTTACACAAATGTATAATTTATTTATAATGAATGTTTTATAATGTATTTTACAAAATAAAAAATGCTGAACAATCCATAATAACATATTTTATGGATTCTTGTTGTAAATATATTCCTTGAGAGAAGAAAGCAATGTATAAAATTTCATAACTTAGGTAAAACATGTTGAGGGGGCGTGACCTTGTAAAATCCAACTCTTGTTAGAGGGGCGTCAAGTGGCTCAGAGGTTAGGGAGTCAGACATGTATTTGGAAGGTTGGCGGTTCAATTCCTGAGTTGCTCAAGGAATGTCCCTCTAGTTACTGAGTCACTCCAGAGAAGTGTCTGCTGAATTAAATGTACATGTAATAGTGCCACAATCTGGACAAGCAATATTATTAAATACAAGATCTCTAGTTTGACACATCACTCTCTCCAGTTACCTCGACAGTAGGCAGTTTGTGTCTGAGAAATCACATTCAAAGTATACATACGTATTGATACAGGTCCTCTGTCACCTCCCCAACTTCATTGTGGGGAACAGTTAGAAGTGGACTGAAAAGCAATATTGCTGCACATTGTCAAATAGACTTCAGATGTCATACTGTATTATATCTCTCCTCTGTATGAACAGGCTGCTATATGACGTAATGTATTTATGCCAGTATAGTGGCATTAAGCAGTGTAGGCGTGCCAGGTCAAGTTGACGGGTAGTTAATAAGCGATGGGGCGGGACCTCAACACCAGCCTTCAGGTCTTAGAAGGTGGAGAAACATTGTTTTAGAGCATTGTAAACTAGGGTCCTAGACAATGTGGCTTTATTATCCAGTCTACCTAAAGGCTTAACAATTCAAGACTAGAACTACAATTTTTGTACAGTTACCATTTATTCCCAGTCACACCGGACACAGAAGAGGATCCCTTTTTAATTTTTAGAGTAAGGAGTAATGAGATATTAAAATGTTGTGCTTAATTTTTATTGTTGAACCTAGCTTACATGTGCAGTGTTGGCTTCCACCATCACTATATCCCTTATAGGCCTTCACCTTCTAATGTGGGAGGGGGAGGGTTAATACCTCTAAACACCCACGCATACAAATAACAGGTAACTCTGTTTAGATCACATGCAGAATAGCACAATATCATCTTGTTAAAACCCAGTCACAGACTTCAGTGTTTCCTTTTGATTGCATGAGCCACCCACCAAAATGCATGAAGTTGTGTCGCAGGTTTTTTTGGGGAAAATTTTGAGTAAAAACGTTAATATACATTTTAAGTGTTTTTTCCAGTTGAAATTTTTCCCTGTATTTCTCATGTCTAATTACCTTAAGCAGGTGCAGGATGGTTGAAGCATGATCACATGCTTTCTCCATTCATGTCGCCAAGCTGTGCGATACTAATCAAAATGTTCCTTTAGCACAGAAGTCTTACGTCCATACATACTGCATGTGGGAGGTTACACCGTTTGAGTTTTTGTAGAATTTCAGCCAGTATTTTAAAAATACTGTTTTCTTGTGTACTAACTTATCCAATTATGCGCTATTTCAACCATTTCATGTGTCAAGTTTGGTAAATATTGCCCTTTTTTTTGCAATTCCAGTGTTACAAATTAAATTTTTATGCAAAATTACCATGAACTCTAACAACGGTTACACTATGCCAGTAGATTCTAGACATGTTTAAGCCAATAACTCTTCAAGCTTTTTTATTGCAACCCACAAAACATAGAACACTTTGTAAATTGATTCACTTTCAGAAACAATTATTACACATTCATACTTCTTTAAACATTAGCTCTGTATTTTTACATAACAAAAGTAAGAGGCTTTATAAACCTGACGCATAATTCATTTACCAAATCCATATTTTCCCAGACCCGTTCAGCGCCAAACAGAGCAAAGCTTCAGCAGCATCAAAAGCCTCACACGGTTTTGAGTGCATACTGCTTTCAGAGGGGGTGACTCCCAGAATGCCTCAGCTTGTTTGTCTCATAGTTTAAGTGGTGCACACAGCCATGGAAAGATCATTAAATCACTGTTTTACCACTCCGCTTAATCCCCCCCAACAAAGAGAAAGATACAAAAAAAGAAGAGAATAGAGAGAGAGAACTGGAGTGTGAGATTAAGGAGAAACTTGATGGATGAAAACTGACGGCTCAGTTTCCCAGGGTTGCTATGGGGAATGAAGGATCTTGATTCCAAATCTTCCAGTCCGAAGAGTGGCTGGTAATCGGACATTCCCTGTTCCCCCTGCAGTGGGCAGCCGCTCCACTGGTGTCCTCGGCTGTGGCCATCTGCCGGATTACCCAGCAGGATATATTTTTATAGAGAGCATCCCATTCTTGTCCTATTGCAAAGGTTTGCATTAAGGTTGAACTCGGGTGCGCTTACAATAGCAGATGAGGTAAGCTCTATCCTACTAACAGAACCCCTCCCCATCTCCTTGCTGTCGGAGGGACTGGTTCCGTTGGTTTAAACGGGCTCCTTTGCTGTGGCATAAAAGAGGATCTCATGCAATGCCACTGTCTGTCGCTGATTGTCTTTCATTCGCCGACAATAAGTGGTGCCCAGGATTAAAAAAAGACCATTAGTTTGTGCCAAGTGTGATTGTCTCATTCTAATAGGCATCAAAAGGCCAACTTTTCTGTGTTACCATACAGGTGAACTCATTCCTGGGAAAATTGTTTTTTTTCTCAGCCTTGTAGGAGCGATGGCGTCTCCTTTTTTCCCTGGCCTAAGTGGATTAGTCGTGCCAGTGCTACCCCGGCTGTCACGGTACTGTCTACTTCCCATCTCTCTCCTGGGCCTCTAATGTGATTAACCCAGCCCCTGTGGTCCACACGGTTCTGTAGGGTGGGTAGGGGGGCGGTGTACCTCCCTGGCATGTCCCTCCCCAGGCATTACTCGCCATCTTTGGCACCTTTGTAAGACAGGGCGGGCTGTGGTGACCAAAAGAAAACATTCTGAAAGTGTGTAGGATTCATGAATGATTCAGTGAATGTTGGTGTCCATTTCATCTGACGTAGGGCCACATGTAGACAGTATTCCATTTATCATGTTACCCAGTTCTCTCTTATCCTCTTATTATACACAATCTCTGAGCACCTATTTCAAATCAGCATGTATTTGGTCCCTGCCTGGTCCACTAGGAAAAATATTTAATGAAATGCTTTTTTTCAGATCCTCTCCGTCAATCCGATTATATAGTGATTATCAAAACTCAGTAACAGTTAATAAATCCCTGACACTGGAAATGCAGATTATTATACCCTTGGATTTATTCAAAGTTCTCATTGACCACTGACAATCTGTTCAAACCATCCTGACATTTAAAGCTGTCTTTCAAAAAGGCCAGGACTGAATATTCATCAGAGGCTTAAGTGGAGGTAATAATGATTTCTTCTGCCCATCATCTTGTCAAACCTCAGCGTTATGTGGCTGCGCCTGTTTAACACGTGTCACGCTCATTTTCGACTCGTCTGTCACAAGTCTTCCATCTGGGCATCTGTTCCTTAAAGAGAGTTGGAGCACAAGGTCTCCCACACCACATGGCCTTTACCCCTCAACTGAATAAACCTCTTCTCCAATGAATAAATGTCTCTTTAAGGACTAATGCAGTTACTCAAAGTAACCAAACACTTTTACATTTAGAGAAAACCCATTCGGTTTCAGTGGACAGAAATTGGCTGTGTCATTGGTCACTAATTGGAACCAGTAACATTTGGTTATTCTGTACTGCAAGATACTGTATTTGCCAATGCCCAGAAATGTGATGGGCATTGGCAAATACAGTATCTTGCAGTACAGAATAACCAGTAGCATTTGGTTATTCTGTACTGCAAGATACTGTATTTGCCAATGCCCATCACATTTCTGGGTGAATAATGGCCTTGAAACCTGTAATTATATAATGATATCAAACTGTATGTTGCTCTAAATATCTGTCTGTAAGATGACCAAAGTGTAAATATCTCTAAGATGTCTGCCCCATTTGTAAAATCATCAATGAAGTGCAGTCCTACATAAGTTAAGTATATCAAAAACCATAGCTATTTGACTGCAGTTCAAACCAAATTCTATTTTCTGCTTGCTAAAAATAATGCTTAATGGGACAGTGACATTCGTTGTTAACTAAAAGGAGATGAGTAGTGAGCTGATGAAGTACCTGGGCATTTTAGAGATAATCCTACATTTTGTGATTTTTTTACATCATTTTATTGAGTGTGGCGAAGAACAAGTGATTCTACTGAGTTCTGCAGAACACCAGTCCACATTTTAACCACTGCATTATAAAATGCTGTTCTGGTACTAAACTAAACTAGACCAACAGTACATTTCTTTCCCATTTATAATAATATGATAGAATGGACCTAACGTGTGCCATTATACAGTGTTTGGATTTGATTTAGTATTTCTGAAGTCTAGTCTGGACAAGAGAAGACAACATCTAACAAAGCCCAACGAATGCCAATGCCAAAGAGGATAGCCTTGTCCAACACCCACTACCTCACGCTGGGTTTGGCAGCATTTCACGTGAGTGCACAGCATTGGTCAGGCGATGGCACGGAGGATTAGGAGCCTTAATTAAGATTGTGTTACATCCCAGCGTGTGCTGTCTATATACGAGGGCTATGGGGCGGGGAGGATCTTTAAACAGCTGCCTGTCCAAACCAAGGCCTTAAGAAAATCATCTGCATTAACACATCATGATGGAACTCAGGTGGGGGGTGGGGGGTTTAAATGCAGTTAGTGACCATATGCAGACAGTGATATACATGTTATTATACATTTTAAACAAGAAAATATAGTTTTTATTTAGCATCTGAGTGTTCGCGTTTGCGTGCACTGTTATAACAGGTAAAGGCAACAGTGAGAGAAGACAATCCAGATATTGTGTCCCTGTAAAATGCAGTGTTGTGTGGGAAGAGAGTTAGACCCCATGTATGGAATTTGGGGGGTGTCCCAATACTGAATTCCACCATAATAGCGTGTAATGGGAGCTGACACTTATTGTATTTGTATGGGCTAATGAGTGTCTAAAAGCCTGTGACCGTATGCTTCCAGGAATCTCATCGTGTGCTGAGTGTGGTGGGGTGGGAAAAGACATATAGCTATATTAACACACACACTGTACATTGGTATAGTATGTGGTCCGGGAATAATTGGAAAAAGATTACTCACAGAGCTGTCTGTTACTCATTTGAAATATATTTTATAGCCATGGAAGCAAAACGTGTAGTGTGAATGTTTTCCCGTTGTTACAGTAATAAACATTAATATTTGGCAGACTGTCTGGCTGCGATGCAAAATTGTATTTGATTTTTTATAATTTTTTCCCCCACATTCTATATCACAAAAATACCTCACCGATTGTTTTCTAAATCAATAAATATAATCTTAATGTTTACAGTAAATACATTATCTCACAAAAGTGAGTAAACACCTCACATTTTTATAAATATTTGATTATAACTTTTCATGTGGCAACACTGAAGAAAGTAGTGAGTGTACAGCTTGTATAACAGTGTAAATCTGCTGTCCGCTCAAAATAACTCAACACAGCTATTTAGGTCTATACCGCTGGCAACAAAAGTGAGTACACCCTTCAGTGAAAATGTCCAAATAGCGCCCAAAGTGTCAATATTTTGTGTGGCCACCATAATTTTCCAGCATTGCCCTAACCTTCTTGGGCATGGAGTTCACCACAGCTTCACAGGTTGCCACTGGAGTCCTTTTCCACTCCTCCATGATGACATCAGGGAGCTGGTGGATGTTAGAGACTTTGCACTCCTCCACCTTCCATTTTTGAATGCCCCACAGATGCTTAATAGGGTTTAGGTCTGGAGACATGCTTGGCCAGTCCATCATCTATGCTCTCAGCTTCTTTAGCAAGGCAGTGGTGGTCTTGGAGGTGTGTTTGGGGTCGTTATCCAGAGGTGGGTAGAGTAGCCAAAATCTGTACTCAAGTAAAAGTACAAGTACTTATAGAAATATTTACTCAAGTAAAAGTAAAAAGTAGCAACCATCAAAGTTACTTGAGTAAGAGTAAGAAAGTATTAGATGAAAAAACTACTCAAGTAGTTTTAGTTACTAGTTACTTTCGATCAGACTGATAAGAAGCAAAAACCATGAATTTCAGACTACTTGGAGAGCTTTCACATAACTCTCCTTGAAAGTTTCATTGTTCTGCTTATAATCTTTGCTTTCAGGTCATTTGAAAGTTGTTTTGAGGCCCCCATGTTGCCACTATTCAGAGAGTTAAAGAGAACAACTTGCAATTGGCCACCTTAAATGATTGGATGCACTCAAATTTATGCACCTGTCTATTTTTCGTTTTGATGCATATTGCACATTTTCGGTTAATCCAATGAACCTCATTTCACTACCAAAACATGTCTGTGTCCTTGAGTTATTTGATAGATGAAAATTAAATTGCTGATCCAAACACCCAATTATTTACAAATGAAAATCATGGAAATTGTCAGGGGTGCCTAAAATCTTGCATACGACTGTATATATATATATATAAATATACCATTTTTGTTTGTATGTATTTTCTACACTTTAGTGAGGTGTCCGTCCGGATTTGTGTACAAGTGCAAGACGTCACATTAGGCTATTCAATTTGTTTAGGTTTTCTGAAAAAAAAACTATGTGAAAATGTAAGTTTGTTTGTGAACGTGTGTTTCACAAGATTTGTCATAGCTTGCACAAGAACGCATATGAGGAAAAACGGACAGTGTGTGAAATAATATACAATACAATAAAGGAAAAGTTCCAGAAGTTACTAAATTACCGTTAATAGGGTTCAAATATAGGCATCATTGTGACACTTAGCCCTACATGTTTTTTCAGGTTGGAGCTGGAATTCTTGTATGCTGAGATGTCAGTTCGTTTTGGTGCACACAGCATGCATCATGATTATTAACTGATCTATTTGATGTCTTGGAGTGAAAACATAGACTGAAATTGAGGCCACGGGTGATCTGCCTCCGATAGCTCGCACAAATCTTCCTCTGCTTTGGCCACCGTCTTCCAACTAAACGCGCGCTACATATAAGCGGGTAATTGATGCTTAGCCAACTCTCGCAAAGCAGCCTCTCCAATGTTTCGCGAGACCTGCGAACAAGCCATATTAACTTACTATTATCATTTGACAGTAGCGCTGGAACGCCAACGAATGTAGCGAAGTAAAAGTACAGTTTTTTCACTAGAAATTTACTTGACTAAGAGTAAAAGTACCCATCTGTAAATATACTCTAAAAAGTACAAGTTGCCAAAAAATTTACTCAAGTAAATGTAACAAAGTAAATGTAATTCGTTACTACCCACCTCTGTCATTATCTATGGAGTTAATATTCCTATCTTTATTCAAGAGTGCATTATTTCATTTTGAGAGCATTTCTCACAGATATTACTTTCAGATTTTGTATAAATTTCCCTCAAAACCTTGGGATTTTGGCCCACTCCTCCATACAGACCTTCTCCAGATCCTTCAGGTTTCGGGGCTGTTGCTGGGCAATATGGACTTTCAGCTCCCTCCAAAGATTTTCTATTGGGTTCAGGTCTGGAGACTGGCTAGGCCATTCCAGGACCTTGAGATTCTTCTTACGGACCCACTCCTTAGTTGTCCTGGCTGTGTGTTTCGGGTCGTTGTCATGCTGGAAGACCCATCTTCAATGCTCTTACTGAGGGAAGGAGGTTGTTGGCCAAGATCTTGCGATACATGGCCCCATTTATCCTCCCCTCAATACGGTGCAGTTGTCCTGTCCCCTTTGCAGAAAAGCATCTCCAAAGAAAGATGTTTCCACCTCCATGCTTCACAGTTGGGATGGTGTTCTTGGGGTTGTACTCATCCTTCTTCTTCCTCCAAACACGGAGAGTGAGAGCTGGAATACTGGTTGCTAGGTGATCATATACACTCACCTAAAGGATTATTAAGAACACCTGGTCAATTTCTCATTAATGCAATTATCTACTCAACCAATCACATGCCAGTTGCTTCAATGCATTTAGGGGTGTGGTCCTGGTCAAGATAATCTCCTGAACTACGAAAGAAAGGTGATTTAAGCAATTTTGAGTGTGGCATGGTTTTTTGTGCCAAACGGGCAGGTCTGAGTATTTCACAATCTGCTCAGTTACTGGGATAATCATGCACAACCATTTCTAGGGTTTACAAAGAATGTTGTGAAAAGGGAAAAACATCCAGTACGCGGCAGTCCGGTGGGCGAAAAATGCCTTGTTGATGCTAGAGGTCAGAGGAGAATGGGCCAACTGCATCAAGCTGATGGAAGGGCAACTTTGACTGAAATAACCACTCGTTACATCCGAGGTATGCAGCAAAGCATTTATGAAGCCACAACACGCACAACCTTGAGGCAGATGGGCTACAACAGCAGAAGACCCCACCGGGTACCACTCATCTCCCCTACAAATAGGAAAAAGAGGCTACAATTTGCATGAGCTCACCAAAATTGGACAGTTCAAGACTGGAAAAATGTTGCCTGGTCTGATGAGTCTCGATTTCTGTTGAGACATTCAGATGGTAGAGTCAGAATTTGGTTTAAACAGAATGAGAACATGGATCGATCATGCCTTGTTAACACTGTGCAGGCTGGTGGTGGTGGTGTAATGGTGTGGGGGAGGTTTTCTTGGAACACTTTAGGGCCCTTAGTGCCAATTGGGCATCGTTTAAATGCCACGGCCTACCTGAGCATTGTTTCTTACCATGTCCATCCCTTTATGGCCACCATGTACCCATCCTCTGATGGCTACTTCCAGCAGGATAATGCACCATGTCACAAAGCTCGAATCATTTCAAATTGGTTTCTTGAACATGACAATGAGTTCACTGTACTAAAATGGCCCCCACAGTCACCAGATCTCAACCCAATAGAGCATCTTTGGGAAGTGGTGGAACGGGAGCTTCGTGCCCTGGATGTGCATCCCATAAATCTCCATCAACTGCAAGATGCTATCCTATCAATATGGGCCAACATTTCTAAAGAATGCTTTCAGCACCTTGTTGAATCAATGCCACGTAGAATTAAGGCAGATATTAAGGCGAAAAGGGGTCAAACACATTATTAATATGGTGTTCCTAATAATCCTTTAGGTGATTGTACTTATGTCATGCAATAAAATGCAAATTAATTATTTAGAATCTTAGAATGGGATATTCTGGATTTTTGTTTTAGATTCCGTCTTTCACAGTTGAAGTGTACCTATGGTGATAATTACAGACCTCTACATGCTTAGTAAGTAGGAAAACCTGCAAAATCGGCAGTGTATCAAATACTTGTTCTCCCCACTGTATATATATACGTAACTGGCCTTTTTATTTCAAAAGTCGCAATAAAGCAAAGCAGGTACATATTTGAAGAAAATGTCGGGAAGGCAGGAGTATCGACATTTTGAAGTTTGTGAAGAACTTCTAAAATGTTTCACAGGTCACAAACTTGCCACAGACTATATTCAGACAAAGCCTAACACAAGATATCAGATGGATTTTTGATTAGCAAAACCGTTTGTCCATGACAGCCAATCGCAAATGACGGCGCTACAATGTATTGTCAAACATTTGATTTTCAAATCACAATGGCCCTCATTTATCAAACGTGCGTAGAAACCAGTGTAGATCTGAGCGCAGAAATCATCTTACGACGAGACTCACGTGTGATTTACAAAAAATTCGTATCACTCCAATTCCAGCGTACGAATGAACGGGTGTTGATAAATCAGACGGTTGAAATTCCATCGTAATTTAAATATCACGCCCATATTTATGCAAG
>JACXGM010021756.1:0-17095 GCA_016801145.1 Umbra pygmaea
AGATTTGTGTTAGGTAACAATATCATGTTTTTATAGTTCTTTTTATGAAAATTCTTCACTTGGACACTTGAGGACACCTGGGGACACTTGGGCACATTTTGGCACAGTCTTGAAGGACACTTGCTGTCCTCTTACAAAATAGTCTATAGCTCCTTGGTCATTGATTCTATCATTCTAAAACTTTCAACATATGTTGTCAGTGGCAACATATGTTGCCACTGGTGGATATAATTAGATGTGTTTCCAGGACCCTATCTCAATATATGGTTTTGTACTTGTCTTTCAAACAGGATGTAGAAAAATATAAACAAAAGATAATTATGCATTTTCTTTATTTCATCTTGTGACATATTCACTGTGTAAATTTATTCTAAATAAATTATAGATTTCCAAGAAATTCAAAGTCTTTCCTTTTCAAAAATATCAACTATATGTTGCTGCTTGCTTCATGTCCAGTGTAACAAGAAGTTAACTTTGGGTATGTTTTTTTGTCAGAATTTCACAATCAGAGCCCGATCCTTAAGAGGTTAAATGGTGTGAAACATTTTTTACGATTGTTGAGTTCATTGTTTACAAAATAAAAATATAACTGTTCAAGTTTTATGTATCAACTTGTTTTAGCAGTGTTGAAATAATAAAACGTTCGAACACATAATCGTGTTGGAATTCGATTGGATATCGGTGAATAATGAAGCGTCACTCCACATGTAACAGGTGTGTAGTATTTTGATTAAAGGAGGGAGACCAACGCAAGAAGTAGGTGTATGACAGCCTTCAATTAGGAGAGCACAAAGAATACTATACTGTGTACTATGCTCTGACGCGGCACAGAACGCGCTAACTGTATAACAACAGAGCATACGCTTTAATATACGTCACTTCCCTAACTACAACGCAAAATGTAAAGGCACAACCTGGCAGTGTATGTAAAGTCTGTCAAATACTACTTACACTGCTGAAAGAGAACCAAAGCTTGAAAGCGGAATACCCACACAATACCTGGAGAGTAGAAACTCACATAACGGCAAACACACCTAACAGAAGATCAATGGCCAGCACCGCGCTCTCCCCCAGCCAGAGCTTATATTTAACAACCAATTGAACATGGCTGTAAGTAATATGAAATCAGATATACAAGTTCCAGCCTAACCTAAACTAATACCTATCATAACTTTGGCTAGGCAAGGTAGCGGTCCACACACACACACTTAAACAGAAAGTACATAACTAAGGAAAACAGTGCTTTGCACTGGTGTAATGGGAATGAAATACTTAACATAAATGAGAAAGCACCATAGAGAATTACACTTCAAATTATATATTGAGTCATATCTCAGGTCATTGTAATTTCACTATTCATGTGGAGATTTTGTTCCCCTGTCAAGTACTCAAATGTAACTATTGTCTCATTTTAAACATAAATAATAGCAAATTATTAGAATTATCAATAAACAAGTCGCACCTCTGTAACTTGTTACATAGGAACGCGTTACGCTAAACCCTGCTCTGAAAAGTGACTACTTGGACAAAGGTAATCAGTTGGCTACTTGAGTTTATTGCACGCAAAAAAGTATGTGTGCGGAAACAGGTTCCTGTTATCGCTTGCAGGGTTCAGGTTGTTCTCTCTTACTATCACAATGTCCCCAGTGTCTGTGTGCTTAGTTCTGTTTCATGTCTTAGTGGTTTCTCCTGTGTGTTTTGATTCTGTTTCCTGCTCTTTGTGTCACATGACCCTATCACATGTTTTAGTTAACCTATCGGTTTTGTTTATTAGTCCTCATCTGCACACCCTTCCCTCATTAGTTCAGTATATCGTTCAGTCTGTGTGTTAGTCTTGTGTTGTTCATTATTTTCTTTTCAAGAATGTGCTGTTCTTGTTTCTGTTTAGTATTGGTTCTCATGTTGGTATTCTAGAGTTGTTCCTGGTGTTGTTCTTGTGCTTGGTTATTTGTTTTCTGTTCAGTCTTTCCTGCTCAGAATTATCATTAAAGAGTCATTTAAAAGACACACTTGCCTCTGGATTCCTCAATACTGTGACACTTACACACATACAAGGAAGTATGGTTTATACTCTTTCCAAGCCTTGGGCTTGTTTTAAAAGAAAATTCAGAAACAGCACTAAAATCTTCAATGTCTCTACATGAACATAATGACTAACAATAGGTTCACCTAACCAACTACAAACCTGTTTCCAAAAAAGTTGGGACACTGTACAAATTGTGAGTAAAAGAGAAATGGAATAATGTACAAATCTCAAACTCATATGTCATTCACAATAGAATATACATAACATATCAAATGTTGAAAGGTCATGCCAAATATTAGCTCATTTTGGAGTTCATGAGAGCTACACATTCCAAAAAAGTTGGGACAGGTAGCAATAAGAGGCCGGAAAAGTACACATAAGGAAAAGCTGGAGGACCAATTTGCAACTCAATAGGTCAATTGGCAACATGATTGGGTATAAAAAGAGCATCTCAGAATGGCAGTGTCTCTCAGAAGTCAAGATGGGCAGAGGATCACCAATTCCCCCAATGCTGCTGCAAAAAATAGTGCAGCAATATCAGAAAGGATTTTCTCAGAGAAGGTTTGCAAAGAGTTTGAAGTCATCATTATCTACAGTGCATAATATCATCCAAAGATTCAGAGAATCTGGAACAACCTCTGTGCGTAAGGGTCAAGGCCGGAAAAACATACTGGATGCCAGTGCTCTTCGGGCCCTTAGAGGGCACTGCATCACATACAGGAATGCTACTGTAATGGAAATCACAACATGGGCTCAGGAATACTTCCAGAGCCATCCGTGCCATTCGCCATTGCCGGCTGAAACTCTACAGGTAAAAAAAGAAGCAATATCTAAACATGATCCAGAAGCGTAGGCGTTGTCTCTGGGCCAAGGCTAATTTAAAATGGACTGTGGAAAACTGTTGAATCACAATTTGAAGTGTGTTTTGGGAAACTGGGACGCCATGTCATCCGGACTAAAGAGGACAAGGACAACCCAAGTTGTTAACAGCGCTCAGTTCAGAAGCCTGCCTCTCTCATAGTATGGGATTGCATGAGTGCGTGTGGCATGGGCAGTCCCCAGACCTTTGCAGACTGTTATAAAAAGAAGAGGGGATGCCACACAGTGGTAAACATGGTCTCGTCCCAACTTTTTTGAGATGTGTTGATGCCATGATATTTGAAGTCAACCAAATTTTTCCCTTGAAATGATACATTTTCTCAGTTTCAGCATTTGATATATCATCTATGTTGTAGTCTGAATAAAATATTGATATTTGAAACTTCCACATCATTGCATTCTGTTTTTATTCACAATTTGTACAGTGTCCCAACTTTTTTGGAATTGGTTTTGTACCTTTAAAAGAAATGATTAATGACATCACACTTGCCCAACATAGAACTTTAATTAATTGCATACATTTCTCTTTACAGTGTGAGGGCCCAGGGCTCAAATGGTTAACATTAGTTTCTCAATTCTAGATGGTACCAATCAGTGTCACTCTAATGATGTCAACAGCTGTATATCTAACCCTACTGACCACTCTGTCTCACTCTAATGATGTCAACAGCTGTATATCCAACCTAGCTGATCACTTAGTCCTCACAACATTCCTTAGATATGGGGAATTGCCTTGTTTTGTGAGGAAGCTACAGTTAACTATAAACAGGAACCCGTGGGCACACACATACATTACTGTATTGCAAAAGGGTTATCATGTAACATTCATATACAATTTAACGATTATGGTTCACCATAAAATGTCTCCACAGCCCCCCCTTTTTTGTCAAAACACATGATTATTAATCATAATTACTAAACAGGTGATTAATTCATAGATAATACATTATAAACAATTCATTGGTACTTAATGCATAAGCTACATTATTACACCTAGTCTTAAGGACTAGGGGTACAATACTTTAAATAAGGTTCTGCAAGCATGTCTGATTCAAGGTTAATGAAATGTACGCACGTTTATTGATTTATTTGTTTTTTTTGCAAGTTTTGGGGTTCATCTGGGTAGAAGAAAGTCAGATAAATCTCACCGGGACAAAACTGGCCATAATAACCGTTGTGGGGAATACTGATCACACTGAATATAACAGGAGCCCCGGGGCACACACATTTTGCAAAGGGGTAATTTAATATTTAAATAAAATTGAATCATGATGGTTCAACATGAAATAATTTCCCCAGATGGCTTATAAAGTTTTTCATCACAACATATTGTGGAACAATGCCCCAAAATTTTACTGTTTGACTGACACCAAAAAAAAGATTGAGCTGTTCTTTAAATTGCAATTATTGAAGAGCTCAGAGGTCTCAAAGAAAGTTGATGTGTTATGGTTAATTGGTTCGTTGTTAACCAAAACTGTTGACTTTGGTTGGTGTTAAGGTAGAGGATGTTGCTGTTGTATTTGATGTCAAAGTTGTTGCTGCAAAGGACAGAGAAAACAAATTTGTAGTTAGTGAATCACATCCCCACAAAAGTAGTACAATCTGAAAAATTGGTACATGCACACACACACACACATTTTGGCAGGCCGTTACAGGATAGATGAGATTAATGTCTAAAGGGCATTGTCATGTCAAAAACACTTTGCGGCAGCTGTGCCATAAATTTGCTTTGAGGCAAATGTATTCTCCCAACCTAGCGATGGCACTACCCTTGGCACAAATCATTGATTAGAGAATCAGTTCACGATGCACTCCAAGTTAAAATGTTCAACTATCAGGCCCAGTGAGCAGAAGTTTACCAACAAGGTTAAATAATATAAAAATTAATTGGCTGTATGTTTAAATTAGTGCATTGTTTTCTTAGTTGAATCTCTATAGCTACCTATGGAACAGCTTGGGGATGCTGAGTAGTAAGTTAAAGGACAACTCCGGCACAAAATGAACCTAGGGGTTGATAACACATTGGTATCGAGTCGACCATTCACTGGGATGTTTTCATGCAAATCGAATGTGTCCAGTTTTAGTGCGAAGTGATAATTACCTTATAATGCTAGTTGTGAGGGCATGGATGAAATAAATATAAATCGCTATTTTATACCACTAACAAGGCTCAAAATAGCACTACACTCCACAGTAGCATAATGAGGCTCCCTACACGCCAACCGAAGCACTGAGAACTTTTTAAGTGTACAGACAGTTTATTAAAATGATAGTTTAAAAGACAGTGCTGTTCGTGTATACAGCCAGGCACCATCTTCGGAAAACAGACTCGAACCATGAATGCTGTGCTACTTGAGCTGAACTGTGACTTCGAATCTCCCATTGGAAGAGGTTTTGTGATCATTCATGCAGATCAATGAGCAAGACATACAGCTGGCGATGCAAACTAAAACCAAACACAATTTGCTCACAGTTCAGCTCACGTAGCACAGAGTTTGTGGTTCAACTGGTCAAGTATGTTTTCCGAAGATGGCCTCTTTTTCGAAGGTTGGTGAGAGATTTGGTGCTGATGTAGATCTGAGTGTGTCAGGATCCAGGCTAGGAACCAAGGGTGAATCCAAAGGCAGATGAACACGAGGTGAGTGGTAACAATAATATTTATTGAATGTTTTAGGACAGGGTTACGGTAAGCAGTTCAGGATAACCGGAGTTAGTGGCATGACCAGTTGAGTTGAGACCCAGTGGGAACCCGGGGAATGATATCCAGGTGAATGAAGACCAGGTAAGTGTAATCCTGATGAGAGGGAACCAGGTAGGTTATGTCCACTGGCACAGAAGATGGGAGGGCCAGAGAGCAGGTGGGGAACCAGGTGAGTGGTGATCAGTATATCAGCACAGATGGATACTGGAAATGAAGGCAAGGATACTCAGAACGTGCCATTTATACAGAAGAAGTCAGTATAAATGGCACGAGACCAAAACACACTTGGTAGTACAATAATCCGGCAGGGCATGATTGTAGCAATCAACCTCAGGTGTAGATCAGGGCCAGGTACTCAGGGACTGGTGCCTTCAGGAGTGTAGGGGAAAACGGGAACTGGTGCTCGGGAACTGGTGGACAAACAAACACAGAAACAGACCAAACAAACACAAGGGAACCAGGAACAGGGAATCGCTACAAGGAAAAATGGAAACAGGCTCAGGAGGGCGGGTTCATGACAGGACCCCCTCCTCCAAGGGACGCCACCGAGCAGACCACCCGGAACCCCTGGCTTCTGGCAGTAGAACTCCCCGATGAGGGAAGTGTCGAGGATCTGCCGACAAGGGATCCCGCACCTCTCCTCGAGTCCAAGAGGAGGTGGACCGTATAAGCCGGACCACCATCAATGAGGCGTGGAGGCTGAGGTCTAGGAGGAGGGGGCAAAAGGGGATTGAGACGGACGGGTTTGAGACATGACACATGAAATACCGGGTGGATTTTTATCGATGGAGGGAGCTTGAGGTTGACGGAAATTGGGTTGATGACTTTTTCCACAACGATTGGGGCCAGAAAACGGGAAAGGAGTTTGCGGGAATCAGACCGGGTTTAAGCTGGAGCAGGGGTCCGGCAATGATTTGCCTGTTGTTGTTATGTTGGACTGTGGGTGGTACCCGGAGGAGAGATTGACCCTGGCCCCAATGGCGTGGCAGAAGTACCTTCATACCGCTGATGTAAACTGGGACCACGGTCGGACATGACATCGGTGGGAAGGCTGTGGCGTTGGACAACCTTGGTAAGGAGTAGATCAGCCATCTCCCTGGCAGAAGGAAGTTTGGGCAGAGGCAGGTAGTGTGTAACCATCGTGAACTGATCTACAACCATCAAAATCACAGTGGCAGGTCAGGTCAGGTAGGGACAGTACTAGGGCAGACAGTACTAAGCTGTGTGAAAAATACGCTATTAAAATGCTTATGATAATGATGCTATAATGATGAAGTAATGAAAAAGCCCACTTAACAACAATTTATCCAACTACTGTAGGTATTATTTTACCTTAACATGACAATGAATTTGATGTTATGCTGGCTCCCCTGAAGTTTTGTCCCTGGAGGGCTCAACGTCTTCGGAGCTACCATTGATAGCTGTGGGCAACTTTAATTAAGTTTCTATTTGAATATCACGTCGCAAATATTACAACAAGTGGTTGTTTCCTTAGGTTTGACGTGTTGCCATGCTAGCTTTCTATATCACATTGCAAATATTACAACAAATTTTGTCTCTGGCTGTATCAATTTTAGAAAAGTGTATAGAAAAGCCACACTTCTGACCACTTTCGGCTCCAATATCATCCAACTGCAGCCACAAATGGGCGTTCTCGTGCTAGTGGGGGTTCCCGTTTTTGTAAACTGGAATGCCCCGGAACACATTCCATAGCGGTCGAATTAATTATATTACAACCATGAATACAATATTTACGGTTGAGGTTAGGCATGAGGTTACTAATGAACGCAGTCTCACGGCATTTCGTAATATATTGTAATTTGTCACGCAATTTTAATCTGTTGTTTCGTGTACACACGGACACGATTTCCTAATTTTTTTTCTGTGTTTTTTAGCACATTTCCTATTTGTGTCTCTCGGCACGTTTCAAAATAAGTGTATTTAAATTGGAAGCATCATGACATAGCATTTCAGAAAAAACGTGTTCTTCTAATATATTTTAGATGGGTTTAACAGCAAGGTTTAATTCAGAGTGGTTAGGGTAAGGGCTTGGGTAAGGCTTATGATTCATTTAATGACTGAAAGTAAAAATCATATTTTAGATGGGCTTAATAGCAAGGTTTCAGAGTGGTTAAGGTTAGGGTAAGGGTTTGGTAAGGCTTATGGTTAATGTAAAGACATAAAGTAAAAATCGTCTGTCTGCATCATGCTGCAAATGGAGAACAAAACGCAATTGACAAGCTGCAGATGTGAGGTAATCTCGCGAGAGATTCGCTCTCAGTTACTGAAATGTGGCACCTATTCATTTTACATGAACCAATACTCGGTAATACCGACGTGATTCGGTCGGTACCGGTAAAAGTATAGGGGTCGGTACCCATCCCTACTAGTCAGGGAGGTTAGAGCAGTCAAAGGGGCTGCAACCTGACTGTAGTTCCGTATGAATCTTCTGTAGAATTTGGCAAATCCCAGAAGACTGCGCTGGACACACATAAGATTTCTTATGTGTGTCCAGCGCAGGCCAGTCTAGAACAGCAGATACTTTCGCCGGGTCCATCTAGACTACAACGTAGCCAAGGAAGGTGGTGGACTGCGTGTGGAACACACATTTTTCAGCCTTGACAAACAGGCGATTCTCCAACAGGCGAAGAAGGACCTCGCAGACATGCTGGACATGAGTGGAGACATCAGGAGATTAATATATCGTCAAGATACACAAAAACAAAATGTAAAATGAAATCCTGAAGGACATTGTTGATCATGTTCTGAAATGTGTTTTTCAACCCAAAAGGCATGACCAGATATTTGAAATGACCCACGGGGGTGTAAAATCCTGTGAGCCATTCCTCACCATCCTTTACCCCAAAAAAGTTGGCATGTGTTCCATAAGTCAAGCTTCGTAAAGATGGAGGCACCCTGTAAAGAGTCAAAAGCAGAGTCCATTAGTGGCGAAGGATTTTTTTTACTGTAATATCATTGAGCCTTCTGAAATCAATGCATGGGCATAAACCTCCATCCTTCTTCCCCACAAAGAAAAAGCCTGCTCCCAGAGGCAAGGTAGAGGGACAGATGTGACCGGCTGACAGAGGGGTCTGAATGTTTTCCTCTAGGGCTCCTCGTTCTGGCTTATAGACACTGTAGAGCCATGGTTTTGGAAAAGTTGCCCCAGAAATCAACTGAATGGAACAGTCATGAGGGCGATTAGGTGGAAGAGAGTGAGCCTGGTCTTTGCTGAAAACCTCCTCAAGGTTGTGGTATTCGGCTGGTACCTTCGTGAGGTCAACAGGTGTCATATTGATCTTCTGGCTAGGACTCAAACGGAGTGCATGACTAGTGGGACTCCAACCCATGATTTTCACATTAATCCAATCAACACTAGGGTTATGACAAACTAGCCATGTATGACCCAAAATCTGTGGTATTTGGGGAGAGATGACAATAGGAAAACTTATTCCCTCAAAATGGTTTCTGGATATTACCAGCCGAATAGGTCCCATTCTTGTTGTGATTCGAGAGAGTAACCTGCCATCAACCGTCCTAGTCTCGATTTCTTTCTCCAATTTCACTGTAGGCAAACCCCATTGTTTCATTAATGCTTCATCAATAAAACTGTCATCAGCTCCTGAGTCCAATAAAGCTTGGGATGTTAATGACTGACCTTGAGACGAGATGGTGACGTGGAATGTAGTACGGGTCCAAGAGGATAAGACATGTATCATCTGACCTGCTAGGACTGTCCCACTGGCTAACGAGTCTGATCGTTTCCCGATCTGCATGGACAAAAAGCCAAGAAATGACCCACTTCACCACAATACAAACAACAGTTATTCTCCATGCGGCGCCGGTGCTCTGTTGCATCCAACAGAGAGCAACCTATTTGCATAGGCTCTGAAAAACTCTCTCCCTCCAAAGTAGTTACTATGAACTTAGAAACAGGTGGGGTACTTCTATCGCCTCCTGGGGATCGGGTTGCATGAGGTAAACGAGCCTCACCATGTAGTCTCTCTCTCCGGCATTCTCTCATTATGTTATCTATACAGATAGAGCCTGAGCCCCAGGTGTAGATCAGGGCCAGGTTGTCATGATTAGGAGGTGATTACTGGTGCTCAGAGACTGGTGCCTTCAGGAGTGCAGGGGAAAACAGGAACTGGTGCTCGGGAACTGGTGGACAAACAAACACAGATACAGTCCAAACACACACAAGGGAACCAGGAACAGGAACTCGATACACAAGGAAAAAGGAAAATAGGCTCAGGAGGGCGGGTTTGTGACAGAGTGTCATCAACATAGCAGTGAAGGTCTAGGTTGAAATGCTGGAGGATCTGACCAAGTAGAAGGATGTAGATTATGAATATTAAAGGATCCAGAGCAGAGCCCTGGGGATCCCCTGGTTGACTGCAGTTATTTCCAATTTGTGGTCACTGCCCTAGTGGTACAGTTGTTGAGATAGACTTGTAGCCAGGAGAGTACAGTTCCCTTAACACCTAGACTCCCAACCTGGTAAGAAGAATCTGGTGGCGCTCTGAGTTGAATGCAGCACTGAGATCTAGGAGAATCAGGATGTTGAGGGCACCAGCATCAGCAGAGACGAGGAGGTCATTTACAACTTTGAGAATTACAGTCTGTACTGTGGAGTGGAGGGAAGCCAGACTGGAGGGGCTCAAATAAGTCATTAATGAGGAGGTGGTTTTGGAATTGTGAGGCAACAGTACTTTCCAGGGTATTGGCAAAGAAGGGGAGGTTGGATATGGGGCAGAATTTATTAAGCATGGTGGAATCCAGTCAAGGCTTTGGAGTGATAAATGCGAGTGACAGCAGCAGTTTTTTAGGTACAGGGGACAGTGCCATGTGTGATTAAGAGGTTGACAATGCGACTGATGTAGGGACAGAGTGCAGGCAGGCAGCTATAATTAAAGCCGCATGAATGGGATCCAGGCAGGGAGTTGTCTTGGATGAAAATATAACTTTGGAGAAATAGGCAGAGTCAATGGGCTGAATGTATGGAGCTGAGTTTGAAGGACAGCCGGTGGAGTGAGTAGTTGGCAGTTGGGGTGGGAGAGATTTTGTCTTTAAAGAAATGAAGAAAGGCAGAGTGGGGGAGCTATGGGTGTCATGGCAGGCAGAGTGGGGGAGCTATGGGGGTCATGGCAGGCAGAGTGGGGGAGCTATGGGGATCATGGCGGGGCTGAAGTAGCTTGTTGACAGTTGAGAGCAGGGTATATAGGTTCATGTTAGAGCTATTGATAATGTTGGAGAAGTAGGAGAACCTCGCAGCACTAAGGGCATCTCTGTATGTGGAGATGTGATGTTTGTAGGCTTCAGTGTGGAAAGTGAGCCCCATCGATCTAGCCAGGTGTTCTAGGCGGCGGCCAACCTGCTTCATAGAACGAAGATCAGTTGTAGACCATTGAGATGAGGACGTGAATGAAACATGCTTAATTCTGAGTGGTGCCAGGGTGTTTATGGAGTTAGACAGAGCACTTTTGAACTGGTTAGCCAGATCATCAGAAGTGTTGGAGGCATGTTCCAAGTGCACAGCAGATGGAATTGGAGAAAGAAAAATGTTGAATCTTGTGCTCATACAGGGGGAACACAGAAGGGGAAATGCTGTAGTGGTCGAGGCCAACAGAGATAACTAGGTCTAGCGTGTTACCCTTAATGTGAGTAGGGAAATGGGCATGCTGGATGATATTAAAACAGTCCAGAACAGCAATAAAATCAGAGATAAGTTTGAAGTTTGGTGAGTCAACATGAATATTCATATCACCAAGCAGGACTAGGCAAGGTGAAAAGGATGTAGCAATTGTGAATAGGTCAGCTAGATCTGAGATAAATGTTTTTTGTGGATGATATACAAGAATAGTGGTCAGAGAGCATAATGACTTATAAGCAATATATTCAAATTAGGAGAATGAAGAGAATGACAGTTCAGTTAATTTAGGCTCCTCCACCTTCTCAATGTAGGCTCTGCAACATGTGCACAATTCTAGCAAACCAGCATCTGTCCAAGGAGTTGCGAAACTGCCGACGAGGCAGGGTTAGCAGAAATTGGGAGGGGAGGAAAATGGGCGAAAAGAAAAGTTGGCGCTGAAAAAGGTTTGAGTAACAACAAAATAAACTGAGAAATTTCTTTTTGAAAATATTGTTCCACATTTCCAAAATGATAGTCAAAACTGAAATATAGGTCCCTAAAAGCATTTTGGCAGGCCCTTACTGGAGAAAATCAACTCATGTCTAAAGGGCCTTGTCAGTGACCTGTATCAATAAAGACAATTCTCAGGCTGTGCTCCGTGTTTTTTTGTGGGACAATTGTTTACTCTCAACTAGGGCTGCATGATTATGGCCAAAATAATCACAATTATTTTGATCAATATGGAGATCACGATTAATTATCATAATGGTTCTTCTTATTCACCAAATTCAGTGCATCTCCTTAAAGAACAAATAAAAAAAATTTATGGAAGAACGTATGTATATTTTGTTGTTGTATATCTGTAAAAGCATGTAAACCATGATGAATAAGGCTTTTCAATGCATATTGTCAAGCCCCCAGGGCTCCTGGACCAGTGTGCAATTTTTGGGGGCCATACAAACAAGTCAACATGAAAATGCTGCACCCATTTCTCACTATACATTCATCCTTGCAGAGTTGTTATTTTGTCATTTTCGCTTCCTACTTCCTGTCTGCAGTGTGTTTTCACCGATTTCGAGGTGCCATAGGTCTGACTATGTTTAACCCACAGGGATGATCTACCACTCATTCTTTCCATTAGATCTTCCCCTTTCCAACGCTACCAAGATTTAGTTGCTAGCATGTATGGTTCACGAGATAATTGCGCTTGACGCTCTAGAGCGTCATGGGTCTTTTGAGGGGTATATTTCGCTCAATATATATCGCTCGATATATCGCTCAATCACGCAAATTTGATCGTGGGAAGCCAAAATCGTGATCGTGATTAAAATTTGATTAATTGTGCAGCCCTACTCTCAACCTAGCAATGGCACTATCCTTGGTGATGATTGCTCAGAGAATCACTTCACAATGCACTGCACATTAAAATATCTTCAACTATCAGCCCAGTAAGCAGCAATTTTGCTGGTTTAATCTCTGAACCAACAAGGTAAATTTAGATCCCAATTTATTAAATAATTGGTTGGAATATTTTGGCTATAGTCTTGTGTTTAGTATTTGAATCTCGTGAGCTATCTCTGGAACAACTGGGGGATGCTGAGTAGTCAGTTATTAATAAAACATTATATTGCCAAAGGGCACCATTACTCTTCATATCAAAATCCATAATACATTGGCTTTTACAGTTGCTTATCACAGCATTTTGTCGAGCAGTGACAGAGGTGGATGTGTTTATTTAAAGAAAAAAGAAAAAAAACTCTTCTTTCAAGTTTAAACAATTATTTAAGTGTTCAAAGGGTTAAAAGATAATTGTGTTATTATTAATTGATTATATCTTTACCAGAAACGTTACCTTTGATTTGTAATAAGGTAGAGTATAGTCCTGTGCTGTTTGATGTTGATGCTGCAAAGAACAAGATACATATTTTAGTTTATTATATAATGTTGTTGCTGCAAAGGACAGAGAATATATTTTTTTGTAATTTGTAGTTCAACATTTCCAAAAAGTTTGACAAAATTGAGAAATAGATCCCAAAAAGATTATGGCAGACCCTTACAAGAGAAAATGTATTCATGTCTAAAGGGCCTTGTCCATGACAGTGTCAAAAACACTTTGCTGCAATATCTTTTTTATAGGGCAAATGTTTACTCCAAATGTAGTCATGGCACTACCCTAGGCGCAGCTCAATGCTTGGAGAATCACTCTACGCTTTGCTTTAATTTAAAATATTTTCAACAACAGGCCTAGTATTCGGAAGTATTAGGCCCCCTTGAACTTTTCGACCTTTTGCCACATTTCAGGCTTCAAACATAAAGATATGAAACTCTAATGTTTTGTGACGAATCAACAACAAGTCGGACAGAATCATGAAGTGGAACAAAATGTATTGTTTTTTTAAAACTTTTTTTACAAATAAAGAACTGAAAAATTGGTTGTGCAATATTATTCTATATTAAAAGTATAAGTTAATACTTTGTAGCGCCACCTTTCGCTGCGATTAAAGCTGTAAATCTCTTGGGGTATGTCTCTATCAGTTTTGCACATCGAGAGACTGAAATTTTTGTCCATTCCTCCTTGCAAAACAGCTCAAGCTCAGTGAGGTTGGATGGAGAGCGTTTGTGAACAGCAGTTTTCAGTTCTTTCCACAGATTCTAGATTGGATTCAGGTCTGGACTTTGTCTTGGCCATTCTATCACCTGGATATGTTTATTTGTGAATCATTCCATTGTAGATTTTGCCATGTTTTGGATCATTGTCTTGTTGGAAGACAAATCTCCATCTCAGTCTCAGGTCTTTTGCAGACTCCATCAGAATTTCTTCCAGAATGGTCCTGTATTTGGCTCCATCCATCTTCCCATCAATTTTAGCCATCTTCCCTGTCCCTGCTGAAGAGAAGCAGGCCCAAACCATGATGCTGCCACCACCATGTTTGACAGTGGGGATGGTGTGTTCAGGGAGATAAGCTGTGTTGCTTTTATGCCAAACATAACATTTTGCATTGTTGCAAAAAAGTTCCATTTTGGTTTTATCTGACCAGAGCACCTTCTTCCACATGTTTGGTGTGGCTCCCAGGTGGCTTGTGGCAAACTTTAAACGAAAATTTTTATGGATATCTTTCAGAAATGGCTTTCTTCTTGCCACTCTTCCATAAAGGCCAGATTTGTGCAGTATACAACTGATTGTTGTCCTATGGACAGACTCGCCCACCTCAGCTGTAGATCTCTGCAGTTCCTCCAGAGTGAACATGGGCCTCTTGGCTGCATCTCTGATCAGTCATGTCCTTGTATGAGCTGACAGTTTAGAGGGACGGCCGGGTCTTGGTGGATTTGCAGTGGTCTGATACTCCTTCCATTTCAATATTATCGCTTGCACAGTGCTCCTTGGGATGTTTAAAGCTTAGGAAATCTTTCTGTATCTAAATCCGGCAACTTCTCCACAACAGTATCTCGGACCTGCCTGGTGTGTTGCTTGTTCTTCATGATGCTCTCTGTGCTTTCAACGGACCTCTGAGACTATCACAGAGCAGGTGCATTATACGGAGACTTGATTACACACAGGTGGATTCTATTTATCTTCATTAGTCATTTAGGTCAACATTGGATCATTCAGAAATCCTAACTAAACTTCTGGAGAGAGTTTGCTACACTGAAAGTAAAGGGGCTGAATAATTTTGCTTGCCCAATTCGTCAGTTTTTTATTTGGTAAAAAAGTTTGAAATATCCAATAAATTTCGTTCCACTTTATGATTGTGTCCCACTTGTTGTTGATTCTTCACAAAAAATTACAGTTTCATATCTTTATGTTTGTAGCCTGAAATGTGGCAAAAGGTCGAAAGGTTCAAGGGGGCTGAATACTTTCGCAAGGCACTGTAAGTATAGGTTGGCTTGTTCTTATCTCGGAACCAACAAGGAATAATAACTGTTGAAATAATTGGCTGCCATATTTAATGTAGTTTTGCGTTTATTAGTTGAATCTCGTTACCTATCTCTGGAACAACTTGGGGATGCTGAGCAGTCAGTTATGAATCATAATATAGTGGCTTTTGTAAATACTTATCACAAACATGTTATGGAGCAATACCACAGAAGTGGATGTGTTTATTTTTTTTTAAAAGAGCAAAGAATGCTTCTTTAGAATTTATTAAATTATTGAAGAGTTAAAAGGGTTCAGAGATAATTGTTTTGATATAGTTAATTGGTTATTTGTTTACCAGATATATTGACTTTGATTTGTGGTGGGGTAGAAAATGTTGCTGTGATGTTTGATGTTGTTGCTGCAAATGACAGAGAAAAAACATAATTTGAAGTTAATTATTCATATCCCCACAAACATTTTAGAATTTGAAAATTTGGTCCACACAAGCAAAAATGCAGGGTCTTACTGGAGAAATTAGTGTAATGCCTGAAATGCCATGTCCATGACCAGTGTCAAAAACACTTTGCCATAAATTTCTTTATGTACAAAACCCGCTTTGTAGCTCAATGCTCAAAGAATCACTTTACTTAGTGCTCCAAGATAATATTTATCAATGGGCCTGTAATCATAAGATTGCTGGTTCTAATCTTTGCTTGGAAAATCACTTAACGCAGGGCCTGTTCTAATCTCTGAATCAAATATAGGTAAAATAAGAGTAAAAATATTTGGCTACAATATTTAATATAGTTTTGTGTTTACTAGTTGAATCTCGTTAGCTAACTCTGGAACAGCTTGGGGATGCTGAGCAGTCAGTTATGTATGAATCACTGACTTATTTAGTCAAAAATGTCCAAATTGCCACATGTGATGTTTCTCAAGGCACTATTACTCTCCATAGTCAAATCCATAATACAGTGGTTTTTGAAGATAATTATTGTGGGTAATTTTTCCTTGTAATGATAATTAACAGAACAACAACCAATAAGTAGAAGAAAATGCAATGTAGCATTAATATGAGCAAAGAGTCTATGCTTTGCTGTTGGGGTTCTGTGTCAAGGGTCAGCTAGAGCTCCTTTTAAAGTAAATAGAAATGATTGTTATATGTTCTATAAACATTACTCTGTCTTGTTTGGTCTTCCCTAAAGGCTGTAGATCTTGCGAACATTATGGAGCAGGGACAAAAGTTATACAATGTTGGGAAAGGAACTCATAAAATTATGGAAGAAGTTGATTAACTGTAGAATGCAGATATCTTTAAGAGACAAAAGGAAAAAGGCTTTGAAGCTCACAGCAGAGGGTCATTGGTGTTAAATGCTAATGGAATTGGGGGGAAGCAAATCCAAGATCTACTTCAAAGCAACAGGTCTTCTTACACAGTAAAAAAAGTATCTCTTATCAACATATCATTGGTGGGTTTGGATTTAAATGTTAGAGAACTGACCAATAGTTATCAGTATTAAGTTCTGTTCAATGAAGTCACAATGTCTATATACTTCGGTGAGGTCTGGGGATTAGGCAGAATTCTCATGAGAATACTCAGGCTTTTAACATTAAAGTCTTATTGCTCTAATTATCATATCTCCAGGACTCTGAGTGCAATTATTTAATTACTAAATGCATAAAAATATATGACATTATCACAACATGTTTTAGAGCAGTGACAGATGCTCTAAAAGAAATGAGTAAAGAACTCTTCTTTCAAGACTAAACAATTATTATTGAAGTGTTCAAAGGGTTCAAATATAAATATAGCTGCGAGCAGCGATTGCGGGCCCAAGCCGGGTGGCACCGCAACCCCAGTGCCTTTAAACCGGTGGCACCGCAACCACGGTGCCTTTAATTACCTTTTAAGGGCCACGTTCACTCATTCAAATAAAGAGCATTTTTCCATGTGGGTGAAATTCATTGTTCCCCACCTTACTTGATGTCAGGTTTCAGATC
>JACXGM010021757.1:0-17094 GCA_016801145.1 Umbra pygmaea
CCGCCCCTCTCTTCACCCGAGTGTCCAAAACATACAGCCTCAGATCAGATGAAACGATTATAAAATCGATCATTGACCGTCGGCCTAGGGTGCTCTGGTACCAAGTACACTTATGAGCATCCCTATGTTCGAACATGGTGTTCGTTATAGACAATCCATGACTAGCACAGAAGTCCAACAACGAACAACCACTCGGGTTGCCATTTTTCGCATACTCCAAAATTCTTAAATAAATGCTCATTTAAAAATATAATAACAAAATAGTAAAAACAAACCGGAGAAGGAGCGGCAGCCAAAATGCGCCAGCGTACCCTTTCAACCGGTATCTGTCAAAGCACTTTGTGACAACTGCTGTTGTGAAAACGGCTTTATAAATACATTTGAAATACACAAGCATATTTTTTGCCATCTACTGGATATTAAAATAGTCATAAAGTATATTCACAGTCTGAATGTTATCTTACAGCTAGCTGATCTGCTGTTCTGACAGTTGACAGTTTAAAATAGCTAATATACTACAGGGCAAGTATTAATCTGCATTATATGCTGAGGTACTGTTGATTTATAGAATGCCTCATCTAATCTCTCTGGTGTCCTATTGAATCCTAGGACCAAGGATGACCGGAGTCCTTAGAACACAATGCAGAACTAACTGGATTGTCCAAAGCCAATGTCACCGCCCTCAGCGCACCTGGCTGTCCTTGTTCCTCTATACCTGGTTAATCAGGCCCCAGGACTACTCACAGGACTTTAATGTGTACTGAGTTTGGCCTTAATTGGACATTCTTGGACTTTTACAGATGGAAGAGAAATGGCCACCCCACTAATGTTGCATGTTCCCTAGGTTTCTTCCTGGGAAGCAAATTACTAGGGAGTTTTTCCTAGCCACTGCGCTTCAATTTTGCACTGTTGCTTACTCTTTGAGGTTTTAGGCTGGGTGTCTGTACAAGCACTTTGTGACAACTGCTGATGTAAAAAGTTATTTATAAAATACATTGGATTCACATGACACCAAGGAGGGAAAATGGCTAATTGGGCCCAATTTGGACATTTTCACTTAGGGGTGGCCTTACCTTTGTTGCCAGCAGTTTGGACCTTAATGGCTGTGTGTTGAGTTATTTTGAGGGGACAGCAAATTCACACTGTTATATAAGCTGTACACTCACTGCTTTACATTGTAGCAAACAAGTGGAAACAAGTGAAATTACAGTAAATTACTGACAAAATTACAAAAATTGCTAATAGTGTGGTAGATTAATATATTTATTTTAAAATAATCTCTATGAATGTATATGGTTACTCTGGTTACAGAGTTAAAGCAAGGGAAACTGTGCTTTATGTCTTTAGTTTTGTTCAGTGTTCTGAGTCGAGGTATTAACCTGTTAAGGATCGGTGTCCCGCAGGCGGAACACACAGGCTGCATTCAGCTTTCCTTGATTAAAATCACTCTTCACACAAATGCTACTGTTAACTGTACATGACCTATATGTACAGAAAGCTTAGAATCTCACACATATGTACTTACAGTCAGCTGTCTTGATTTTGATTCTCTGATTTGTCATCAAAAGGGTCTCAGCAATGAAATGGAGCATTGTTTTTGTTGGTATAATCCATTTGTTATGTGAAAACGATCAAAAACTCAATCTAACTTTACCACAAACTGCATTGTTTACAAACTATCTCTACAACTATCACAAACTATTTGCGGACTTTCGACCTTCAAAACACTGTTCCAGCCGCTGAATTCTATCTAGATGTTTGCAGACATATGATTTGTCTTTCAACATTCTGGGAGAGCATAATTACATGACTATATGTCTGACATAGGCTGCGTCTTTTCACATCCGGGTTGCACTTATTCACCAGAACGGCACTTGATTAACAATACATCCATCAAATCATAACCAAACCATTTGAATTCAACCTAGGTAGACAGCCAATAAGATGGGCTTTTAAGGAATGTTTGGTTGATTCTTGTGAGCCAAGAACTACATAAACTACAAGCATGCATACCCGGCGCACACTCCAGAATTTTATGCAGTGTCTTCACGGGCGGTGTTCCAGACACATCATTTTTTATTGTTTTTTTGACTTTGTTCATTTTAAAGCTTTTATAAAATGCCTCCCAAAGGTCTAAAAACTTTTTTGAAAAAGAGAAATATTTTATTAATATTAATATTATTGAAGCTTTGGAAGAGATTTGCAGAGAAAGTGACACAGAAGTGATGATTGACTGCAAGCTACCACAGCAGAATGTTCTATTTTCACTAAACCACAAGGATATGTTTTTAGAAGGGAAAGATCACGTTTAAGATCGGTGAGTAAAATAAGTTATATCTTATTCTAATCCAGTTGTGTACATGTTGTTGTTATTATGCTACAAGGCCTTTGTATAATTCTAGATTTCTTTGTGATTGAAAATCCACAACCATTTGGCCTTTGTTTACTCTGCTCTTTGTTTGTTTTCATTGGCTTGGAAACATTTGAACAATGAACATTGGGATGCTGTGGTTTGTTTTCACATTAGATTCATTATTATTTATTTACTATTGTATTATCATCTAATTTAACACTAGGCCATTGTTGGCTACTAAACTTGGCCATTTGTATGAATAGGTGTGTTTTGTAAGAATATAAACTTATTTTAGTAACCATATCATGTTTTTATAGTTATTTATATGAAAATGATTAATTTGGATACTTAGGTAGATTTGGGCACATTTGGGCCCAATCGTGAAGGACAATTGGGTTCATCTTACAAAATAGTAAATAGTTCCTTGGCTGTTGACTCTACCATTCTCCAAATTTTGGCTTATGTTGTCCTCTGTTGGGGGACATGATTCAAAGATTTTCCAGCACCAAATGTCAATATTTAGCAGGTGAAAAAAGTATTGAACACTTCACCATTTTTCTCAGTAATTATATTTCCAAAGGTGCTATTGACATGTATTTTTCACCAGTATTAATTCATACATACACAGAAACCAAAACAAATACATTCAGATATTAAGTTGTGTAATAATTTGAAGTTAACATATTCTTACATACTACTGCCCCCACTGCACTGCCTTCTACTACTCCTCCAATTGGGCCACCATTGTTTTAATTAAAAGCTGGTACCTGTACAATAAGCAAACACTTGCATTTTCTTTATAGATAGGGTTGAGATAATAAGGTTGTAAAAGGCTAATTTATAATTAATTTATGAGTATTCTAAGGGTGTGCACAATATAGGTCTCACTACTATATGGTCATTATCTAGATTACACTCCTGTAAAACTACATTGTGTATTTTTTTGTTGATTCTTAGCAAAACCCCTTTGTTCTTTTAAAAATATGTGCTTATTCATGTGTAATTACTTCCACCAACTAATCAAAGTATTCTCGTAAGCATAGAATCTTCCATTCAGAATACATATGATGGTGTCGCTTGAATTGTGGCAGCAATGTTACGCCTCCATCTTTAAAATACATTAGCCAAAGAGGGACATACCTGGAAATTCAAGCTCTGCCTATTGCGATTTACAGTCAGTACACCGTGACAAATGCCAGGGGGAGATTACTCATGACTGCCGGAAGATTTGAAAGCCTATTGAAGATGGAGGATCACTCTTACTCTTGAGGACATGTAATGGCAGCACTGGCCCTAGCTGTACAGTAGGCAAGAACTGTTCGCCTGGCAACACAAACTCTGATTTTCTGTTTCAAAATAATAGCACTCATAATTCATTAAAATAATCATTGTTAATTCATTGCATAGGTATTGTCCATGTTCATGTGTTGCTAAAATTAGACTCTAGTGAATTTTTTTCAAATGTAATCGTGTTTTCACAGGAGACACTGACAATAAAATTGTGTGTACAACATAGTTGATAATGTTTTTAATAAAACATGTTAAATTATTTTTTTGCTATCACATTCTCATTTGTTTCTTTACACACAATACAATTGCAATAGCTATAAAATGAATGAACAATGGTTATTGCAATGAATTAAAACAAGCTCTATTGTTTTGAAAGAAAAACACAAATATCCAAGTTTGCTTTGCTGCCATAATAGCGGGAATGGCTAGAACGGTCTTCAGTTGCTTGTCATATACAATTTCACAGCTAGATGGGAGCAATTATAACACAATATAGCTTTAATTAAATGTATGGTCCAACATTGGGCTGCAGAAGCTCTTCATAACACTGGACTAAGGAGAAAAAACTTTGGACTTTGTGTCTCTATTTACTGTTATAAAGTTTAGAGGGAACAGATCTGGCAACATAGAGCCCTCCATCGCCACCTTTCACTGAGCCAATTCTCACATAAACACACACATACACAATAGCCCCTCTCCATCCATGACAGTGAGCTGGTTGTGCAAGGTTGTCTTATGATGGATGGGAGTCACTTTGAAAAGCTGTGGACCATTACACCTCCCAAAGGAGAGACTAGCTGGAATGACAAATCCCTCCCTACTTCGTCCTCCCTCACAACTGTAGGATGGGATATGTAACATGTAACACGGGTGTAAACAGCAAATGTGTCATATGCACAAGAGAGAGAGGCAGTGTGACAGAGGGTGAAGAACAGTGGGAGGGGGTGGAAGGGAAGAGAGGGTGTGAAATGCATGTCTGGTGAGGGAAGTGTGGTTATTGAGAGAGAGAGGGAATACATTGTTTTGCAGAGAGCGAGAGGGAGAGGTGTCAGAGATGTGGAACCCTATTGTTTTTCTAAGGATTTTTTAAATTATTCTTCCACCTCTAAAACTGATCCTACAGCCTAAGTCGTTTTCAGGACTGGTCCAGATCACTGCAAGGACCTCAGACAAAAAAATTCTGCCACTTCCACCACTAGGTGGTGCTACAGCAGAAAAAAAACTTTGCCCTTATAATTACCAAACCATAAATCGCACATAGAAAATACACATATCCACGCGTTCCCTGAGGTCAGCTGAATCTTCAAAAAATCATTTTTCGTAAACCTACTTTTTCTAACTCCTCCTAGACCGTGTGTCCGATCTACACAAAATTTGGTATGTATGATCAGCAGACTGACCTGACAAAATCATTTTTATTGGAAAATTGCACAAATTACAAACTTTGCCATATCTTGGGCAAAAAAAGTTATCAGTGCATAACTTTACATTCTTGTTTGACATAACCATTTGAGGCTCCCCAACACATTTTGTGAAAGCTGGCTACTAGGGGCTGCTACAACTACAACAAGTTTATATCTCATCAACGGCTCATCCGATTTGTATCAAATTTTGAGGCTACCATCTAGGGCCACTCTTGAGGCCACCCCTACAGTGGGGTACTGATTCGTAAAAGGGGGCGTGGCCTATGCGACCCAGATTTGGATCCACCCCTTGTACTAATGTGAGCAACTTCAAATTTACAGTGTAGATGTGCAATGGTTTCTGGACCTCACATACCAAAAATCACACATGTAGACCACTAGGTGGCGCTATAATGATGTCAAACGTGTTTTTGCTCATAACTCCCAAATTAGACATTGCACAATAGAAACCCTTATATCCTCATGTTCCTTGAGTTGAGCATAATTTGATATACGACACGCTCATTTCTGCCAACAAGATTTTTCACAATATTGGGCAATGCGCAAACCGACTTTTTCAAACTCCTCTTAGACCGTGCAACCGATCTGCACAAAACTTGGTTGCTAGCATCTCCAGACGAACTTGACCAAAACATGTAAAAATAATTTTGTTATGTTAAATTACACGCAATTGACTAGCTATGAAATATGAACTTCAGCATATTGCTTCCAAATTAAATGCTATCATCAACAACATACTTGAAATTGTTGTTCAATGTCCCATTAGGGGGCGTTTCAATCAATGTGTATGTGTTTTGGCCAATAACAATGCATGTAACTGGGATATTTGATATTACAATATGTTTTCCGTTGGAAAAGCTATCAACATGAAACTTTCGGTGCTTGTTTGGCATCCTGCTTTGAGGCTCTGTACCAAACTGGGCATTAGGTGGGTGCTATCATCAACGTAGATCAGTTTTGGCCCTTTTACTCAATCAATGTTAATGGGATATTTACAATGGTGATATACCACAGACCTTGTAGCTCACACCTTGATATTTGCTGACATTTGCTTCCCCAACTTTATGCTTTGGTTTCCACTTTCCATAATGACTATCCAAAAGTTTGAGCTTTTTTAATATATGAGACATTATAGACCATGTAGAAAATGTTTATTGTAATTGCATAGGCTACAAGTTGTTTCAAACAAAGAGACGGGAAATTAATAATAATGTAATATGCTTTTATTTAGTAGATTTAATTTTAGTGTTCTATCCTATCCAACGTTTCCTATATTTCTAGTATAGTAGATTATCTATGCTGTATTCTGATAAAAATGCCTCTCATTGGGTTACTGTAGTATGCTGGATCATGCGGCTGTGCATCTGTCAAACTTTATTTCTTGTTTGGAGTGTGAAGTGTTAAAATGGTTTATTGCTAATCTAGTACAAAATTCTACTACAAAACCATTTTCATGAACAAACTATCTGTAATGTATACTGTCGGCTGCAACATAAACAGTGAAAGGGATATGGGATAAAAAAAGTAAAAAAATGTTTTATGATTTTTTTTCCTTTGGAGAAATGCGGGTAACTCATTATTTGCATGAATTTTAAGAATTATATAAAATTTCCGATTTCAATATATTGCTCGCTTTTGTGCGATCAAAATAATAATAATACAATTTACGATAACAATATCTTGCTCAGACTTTGTGCAATCAAATTAATAATAATAATAATAATAATATAAAAAATTACGATTTCAATATATTGCTCACTTTCAGCGATCAAAATAATAAGAATAAATTTAACAAATGTGTTGAATTTCTAGATTTTGCCAATTGTCACACCCTGCCCAGCAGATGGCAGGCGTGGGCAAGGACTGAGCATGGACTCATCTGTTTAGTTATTTCAGTATTTTTGTGTTACATTTCAATGCATTGCATGTAGTTTTCATTTACGCAGTTTACTTTGAAATTGCGTGTAATATCCCTTTATCCTGTATTTCACAACCTCTATCTGATTTGGGCATCTGTTACAGATAGGATTTAGGATTAGGTTGTCCTGGTATCTTGTAGATCTGTTTGATTGGTGATTACATTCAGCCGTGTCCTGTTAGTTAAGGTACCTTTATACACTCACCTAAAGGATTATTAGGAACACCATACTAATACTGTGTTTGACCCCCTTTCGCCTTCAGAACTGCCTTAATTCTACATGGCAATGATTCAACAAGGTGCTGAAAGCATTCTTTAGAAATTTTGGCCCATATTGATAGGATAGCATCTTGCAGTTGACGGAGATTTGTAGGATGCACATCTAGGGCACGAAGCTTCCATTCCACCACATCCCAAATATGCTCTATTGTGTTGATGTCTGGTGACTGTGGGGGCCATTTTACTACAGTGAACTCATTGTCATGTTCAAGAAACCAATTTGAAATTATTCAAGCTTTGTGACGTGGTACATTATCCTGCTGGAAGTAGCCGTCAGAGGATGGGTACATGGTGGCCATAAAGGGATGGACATGGTCAGAAACAATGCTCAGGTAGGTCGTGGCATTTAAACGATTCCCAATTGGCACTAAGGGGCCTAAAGTATGCCAAGAAAACATCCCCCAAACCATTACACCACCACCATCAGCCTGCACAGTGGTAACAAGGCATGATGGATCCATGTTCTCATTCTGTTTACGCCAAATTCTGACTCTACCATCTGTATGTTCGCGGCACAGATTTACCAATAGGCTACAAATAAATAAAACAACTGCAGTTAACTAGCAGAGCATTCATTTTGTTTATTTGTCAAATAAGAGTTGTTCTAGCGCTGAAATGTGTTGTTTTTAAAATCAAGTGATCAAAGTGCTAGTTGCCGCTGTGATCAGTGACGCGGATACAGTGTTGTCTTGTGGCTCGCGCAGTCTTCACACAGAGGCGCGCTTCAATCCGTTGTGGAGAGTGACCTATTCGTTCTGGGGAAATCACAAAATAAAATGTGCAAAACAGATCCACCCACTCACACACACACACACACACAGTATAGATTCCAATTAGACTTTTTCGGGGAACAGTGCAGAATCACACTTTTGTGAAAATTCTATGAAACTTTTTTTTAAGGACCAAAAACACCAAGCCCTAAAATATATTTCTATGAAAGTGGAAAGTTCACAAGAGAAAAATAATATTTGCAACAAATGGTAAGTACTTAACAGAAATTCAGAAGAATCAATAAAAAACATTTTTATGTTTTTTTACCATTGCCTACCTTCTGAATAAAAAAAATGTTTAACTATATATGTAAGGTTCCCTCCTGGTTTAGAACTGTTTGCTGATGCTCCGTGGTTCCTAGTGTTTTAGTGTGGTTTGTTTAGCATTTGTTCTTTATTTCTGTTTATGTCCCATCCACCATGTTTTGTTACAGTTTGTTGTTCTATGCTTCCATCTAGTGGATGTTAGTTTTTTTGTTACTGGAATCTAGATCAGCCTCAATCCTGTTTGTGTATTTCTAGGTCTCGTTATTTGTTACAGCTGTCTCTTATTCAGTTTCCGGTCAAGCCCTATTTCACCTGCCGGTCTGTGTGTATTCCTTTGCTGGGTCATTCCATTACCTGTCATTCTATGCCTCCTTGTTCTCATTCTACCTTCCGGGTTTTGTGAGTACCTTCAGTGTTCTAGTCATATCTCTTTGACACTGTAGTTTATTGTTACCTGTTTCCTTTGCTAGTGTTGAGAAGTACTTTTGTTTGTGGTTTCATAGATTTCAGTCTAGGCGTGTTCCCTAAGTTGGTATATCCCTTGGTTTTGTTTTTCCTATTTGTATGCCTAGTACTACTGTTTATATGTCGTTATTAAAAGTTCCACCTTGGTTGACTCCTTAACCTGCATAGACCAAACGTGACAATATACCTTTGTCTAAATTAGACTTGTGGGTAGTTAGTCCACAATTATTAATACATCATGATGACTGAACTATAGCAGCTGTCAGTAAAGAACAAACTGTTGCTGAAGTTCCCTGAAAATGCCCTTCAATAAAGCTCTCACGCATCACATTGACATTCCAGCAGGAATGGCGCGAGAAAATTACACAACGAACGAAGTGCTGTGAGCTGTTATCAGCTGCAAGATTCCACAGCCTCAAATCCAACAATATCATGTTCTAAAAAATTTTTGTACGTTTGAATTAGTAGGCTATGTAGGCCTATTAATCTTAGGTCGAAAAGATCATACAACCGTTTTCTCTAGAGCTACTGTACCAGACAATGCGCAGCATTTTGGCTGTGGTCCGGCCGGATGATTTGCATTCTAATAATAATATGCCTTTTTGACCAACATTGGAATGATTTTCTAAGATTTTATATTTACATAACCTAAATCATTACATAGCCTATATCACCTCACAATTACCGTATGATCAATATCTGATCATTGCAAATTATTTTTAAAATGCCCTGACATGCCAGTTAAACCTGCATTTGTTATGTGTTCGGTTTTCAAAAAAAGTTTAAGTCACAGCCATATTTTTGCAACTTCAGATCTTCTGTCTTTATATGTTTTACCATTATGATAAATATTCATCTCTTACATAGGCCTACTACAAAAACTGTTCAGATCAAGTGGCCATTTGAGAATGCGGCTCGTTGGCAGAATAGCAAACCCAAAGGTGTTCTCCCGATGCATGTCAATGAAAATATTGTTGCCAACTTTTAAGCTGAATTATGATCTGCTTCATAAGACTTGTTATTAAACATGTGCGTTTGTAACCAGTGTTTTATGCATGTTATATTTTACTGGCCACTCTTCCCGTAAACGTCCCAAAGTTGGTTACACCGTGTTTTTCGAGCCCTGGTCAGAAGACTGATATAAGAGGTTGAAATCGGATCAGATCCAGATGGATTAAGCTGTGATAAAGCATTCTTGTTAATTTTTGTTAATATTCACTCTAGGAAGAAAATGCAATTGTCAAATGGGATTTTTAAATAGCATATTTTATCATTAAAATTCCTTTTAACATTCATGGTGATCTGAGGGGGAGTCACCCTGACGCCCCCCTTTTGGCGCCGTCCCTGACTTCTTGCCTTTTTGGAAGCAAAATAATTTATAACTTCATCATAAGAGTTGGCTGTCTAAATGATGGAAAATTCAATTCCTTGTTATTTTTTCACTAACACACCAGTCATATTGTTAAATCTTGCTTCTTTCACTTGCAGAATATTGTTTGTATATGCCCCTCTCATAACTCTGGAGATGCGGAAACTGTTATCCACACATTTATAACTTCCAGATTGGCTTAGTGTAACTCCTCATATAGTGGCCAATCCACCAAAGCTATAAATCACCTTAAAATGGTACAAAACTCTGCTGCTTGAGCACTACAGTTAACAAAAAATCTGGACATATCACTCCTATCCTTAACCAATTTCACTGGCTTCCTGTGGTCAATCGTATCCAGTTTAAACTGTTACTCCTAGTTTATAAAGCCTGTCACAGCCCTGCACCTAAATTCCTTGCTGAGTTGTGCAACAATATGTTCCTGTTCGGACACTCAGATCTAGCAATGACAATCTGCTTGTCGTACCCAGGTATAAACTCTCTACTGTGGGTGGTACGGCTTTTAGTGTTGTAGGTCCTAAGCTATGGAATAAGCTGCCCTCTGATCTTTGTGCCACCCCTAATCTACAGACCTTTAAATCTCAACTTAAAACCCATATTTTCACTATGTTCATTAAATAATTATCTTCCATTCTATTTCTCTGCCCTCCACTACTTATGTTGTCACTTGTTTTAATAATAAGCAGAATGCTTGTCTCTCTGTCTGTAACATTTTTGCATTACTTTGTGAAGCGACCTTGGGTTCTTGAAAGGCGCTATAACAAATAAACGTATTATTATTATTTATTATAATACTAGTGACTGCTTGAAGAAGCTTCACTCTGTCAAGGCCACTGTTACTGGGAGAGTATAGGCTATTCTGCAAGCTATCCAATTTTTGGATACAACTCACTGATCATTTTGTCAGATGTATGTAAGCGTCTTCATCACTGTCATTTCTGCTTTGGGAAGGTCTGTAAGGCTCTCCATTCCAGCTCTATCCAATACAGGTCAGCAGCTTCTCCACAGGTGACTGTATCACCAAGCAACTTACACCATTCTCTGTGTCTGGGGTTCCAATTGATGGAAGTTCATAAAACTCCAAACTCTCTCTAACTTCCCCTAGTGACTTGAATGGTTCTTCCAAGGATTGGATGCTGCATCTATTAGAACGTTGAGTAATGCTATTTCTAGTCTCTTCTTTGGCCTCAGTCATTGGCTCATCTGCTGCTTCAGTGGGTCAGAAGTCTTCCCCCAGTCTCACCTGCTGCCTCCTGTTGGAGAGAATTTGTGATTCACTTACATATTGATTCAGGCAATCCCAGTTACGAGAGCTTGTCCTGGAGCAGACCCCGGATGTTGGTATTGAATGCAGAGCTGAGGTCCACAAACGGAATTCTGGCATAGGGTCTAGGGGAGTCTATGTACTGAAGGATGAAGTATAGAGCCATGTTGACTGCATTGTCCACATACCTGTTGGCTCTGTAGACAAACTGCAGTGAGACAATGTGTGTGTGTCAGTAAGAGTTTTGAGGTGGGGAAGCACAATCCGCTCACATGACTTCATAACAACCAAGGTCAGGGTGATTGGTCTGTAGTCATAATGTCTGTTGATCTATGGCTTTTTCAGGACCGAAATGATGGAGTATTTGAAGCTTGCTGGAATATGGCATGTCTCCAGTGAGTTGTTAAACGTGCAGCTATACAGTGCTTCAGGGTGTACGGAGAGACAGTGTCTGACCCTGCGGCCTTGGGGGAGTTATGTCTCTTAAATAGTCTGTTTAACATCTCTCTCCAAGACAGAAAAGGGTCATTGTAGTACCAGAGGTGGGGATATTGGTTGGGTGATTATGTTGTGTCCTCAACTATGGGGAGCTAGAGGACTGGGCCAGTGGGCTGCTTTAGATGGCTGGACACAGAAGCAAAAAGGATGATGTCAGGACTGTCCCTTTGTTTTTTCAAATTTGCAGTAGAACCCGTTCAGGTCATTGCAAGTCGCAGGTCATTGATGGAGTGTTTTTTTAGGCTTGTAGTTTGTAATCTGCTATAGGCCTCTCCAAACAGTAGCAGGGTCATTGTCTAAGAACTGTTGTAATTTCTCAGCATACACGCCCTTTGCATCCTTTATCACCTTTCCAAAGCTGTATCTGGCCGTTCTGTAGCCATCTCTGTCCCCAACCTTGAACGCATCTTCTTCTGCCAAACACAGTTGTATGAGCTAAGCCCTTAACCAGGTTTTGTCATTGTTGTACCTCAACCTGATCAGTTGTGGTACACAGCTGTCCTCACAGAAACTGATGACTATCTGTATATTCATTCAGACTGTTAATGGCAGACCTGAACATGTCCCAATCACTGCACTCCAGACATACAGGCAGAGCCTCTGTTGCTTCACTGCTCCACATCTTTGACCGCAGTACAACATGCTTTGCTAGTTTAAGTTTTTGCCTGTACAGTATCACAGTATCTTTGACCGCAGTATCAGGGTATCAGGTGGATCATGACGTGATCTGAGAGACCCAGAGCAGCGCAGGGCATGGCATGATTTGCATTGTTGATGGTATTGTAACAGTGATCCAGCATGTTTTCCTTTCTGGTCTGGATTTTAATATATTATTTATATTTGGGGAGTTTGTGGCTTAGGTTACCTGTGTTAAAGTCGCCCGGAACAATTGAGGAGTCCAGGTATGTCCAGGTAAAACCAACAATTATTTAGTCGTCCAGCTGTTGTTGTGCTTCATAAATGTTGGCTTGCGTTGGAATGTAAAAACCGACTAGAATAAATTATGCAAATTCCCACGGGCTGTAGAAGGACGGGAGAACATAACTGTAGGATAACTGATACGTCATTTCCTTAGCCAATGTTGAAGTAGAAACATATTCCTCCTGGTTTGTTTTGCCTGAGAGATCTCTGTGTCAGTCCACACAAAACAGTGTTAAACCAGGCAGTTGAATCGCAGAGTCCAATATAGCTCCGTAAAACACAGAGCAGTAGATAAGGAGAGGTCTCAGTTTTTCCCCTACAGCAAGTGAAGTTCATCTAGTTTATTACTGAGTGATTGCACATTTGCAAGAAATCTTCCAGGTATTGGTCTGTAGTCTGCGGTGCCTTGAGTGTACCAGCGCCTCAGCTCATCACCTCTTTGGCAGTGTTTCACTACCTGGTAGTGCAGTAGTAACTTTGAAGAGAATGTTCAGCAATTCCACAGATGTTTCAAAAAAACTTGGGAGTAAATCAACAGGAGTTGACTCTCCAATCTCCATAATCTCTGTTTTCAGAAGAGAAATCTGAGAATTGTCACAAAGAACTGATGTAACATTTCCCAACCTGCAAACAAGGAGTCACACAAGAAATGTGTATCAAGTTAATTGGGTCCGACTACTTACCCATCTTCCCCGGGAGGCACTGTAAAACTCCTAGGAATACTGTGGAAATACTGTGACCATGCAGGAGATTAGTACAATTGGTAGGTGTTTCAGTTCATTTGTCCGTACCTGTAACTGCAATATTGTGACATTGCTCTATGTATTGACACAGCAGATGCCTTGGAACAGGTTAACTACCAACACAAAAAAACACACACACACACACACAGTGTAGTGCTTTATGACTGCAGTTGGCGGTCTATTGAAGAAGTGAGAACCCATCTGTTCCTGTGGTGAAGTGGGTGTGGGCTTGTGTGTCAGCATGCATGTATTTGTGTGTGTGTTTATTTGTATGTGTGACCTTTATTGAGGCAGGCTTGGAGACTTGTCTATTCCTGCCAGGCTCTGCAATGACATAGGGGCATTTCAACTCATTTCTGTAACTGGATAAAAACAAGGCAGTCTCTGCTATGCTAAGGCACTGACTCAAGACCTCAGCTGCAGGTAAGTTGGATGTGGATGGAACAAATAAGAAGCTAGCAAGCAATCTAAAGGTGCCAACATTGAGTGAGTAAAAGAAGAAATGTGAAAAGAGAAGAGGAGAGATTTGAAATGTGCTTACACTTTTGGCTGACCAAAGAACAAATAGCACTCGTCCTACTTTGAATCATTAGGGCCAGTGTGTGTTTGTTTATTTGTTATTTTGTGTCTATGAAAAAGAGAAAGGGAGGAGTGGAGATATACACAGAGGCAGAGAGTGATAGAGATTTCAGTGCTTCTGTTTCTTATCAGCAAAGGTCAGTTAAGCAATTACGGGACACATTGATTTATTGTCTTTGAGAGTGAATGTCTGTATTGTGAATGGCGGTTTATATGTATCCCATTTGTATGTGTTTAAACCATGTTTCAAAAATTGGTAGTGGTAGTGGAACTGTCCTAGAACTCATCTTTCAATAATTAAACTTTATACTTCAGATGAATACAGGATTATTAATGCTATCATATAAAATGTGACATCATGGCAAAAATATTTTATCCACCCGTCCCTCTCTCTTTAAATTCTCTCACAATGCTGGGATGTATTAGCATGGAATATGTGTTTACATTGCCAAAGCAAATGGATAATAGAAAAATTATACATGCTAAATATAAACCATCAAAAATTAAAATCTGAAAATAATGTATGATTTTTACACAAACATTACTTTATCATACACCTTGGCTGTTGTGTGTTTCTATGTTTCTCAATTCAGTTCTTTTAAGATGAACCAAATACCATTTTTAATTGAACCAAATACCATATATATGTGTAACTGTATACTTGAATGTTTATACTCTGTGTGTAACCGCATGTCACCTTGCACCTTGCGCCTTGTCTTGGCTATGTCGCGATTGCAAATCGATTAATCTGGTTAAATAAAGGTGAAATAAAAATAAAAAAATAAGACAAGCAAATTGGCTTGATAACATTTGCGTAACATTTTTTAAAGCAAGTGGAAAATAATTTAATCCAAATTATGAAATTAGCGATGTTACCATATTAAGTAAATATTACACACAAGTGTTTTATAAGAATAAAGACATTTCAAATGTACATTATATGATTATGCCATGTGCAGGGTAAATATTCAATGTCAGAATCCTTCAATCATTCTTTCTCATTCTGTCTCTCTCAGCTTTTGGTGAAGCTTCAGTAGAGTAGTTGTCTGGCGTCTGTAGTCCTGAGAACTTTCTCATTTAACCGATCGATGAGAGACTGAGCACTCTGTCTGTCTGCGATGGATTACCAACACTTCCTCTTACCTTGCTCCCTCAATGCACTTTATTTTACCTTCTCATCCACTGCACCTTTCTTTCTCTAATTCTTTTTTCAGAACAGCACTGTATATTTTCTTGAATTCAGTTTCAGGAGGGTTTTGAACTAATAATTTAAGATGCCACAACAGGGTGTGTTTGCGGGGGGAAACATTAACCTATCATTAAGAGTATCTGACCAGTAACTAAAAGGTAGCATGACCAATTCCCAAAGTGAAAAACATTTTATGTACTTGAGAAAGACAACTAAATAAGTGCATTTACATATTTGCTTAAATGGAAATATTTGTTGTAAATGGAAATCCTAAAAATTACTTGTAAGTACCTACTGTATGTCACGTGACATGAAAACATATGAGATTATTTTGAGCAACTCTGCAGATACATAAAGGTCAAACATTGAAATTGCTTACAACATCCTGTACTACATCTGGGGCCTCATTTATAAAGGTGGCGTACACACAAAAGAAGACGTACGCATCTCTACGCAATAATTGGGATATATAAAAAGCAAACTTGACGGGAAAATGTGCGGTCCTTCACGACAACTCTGATCCATGCGTACGCACAAAAACAGAAAATGAGAAATGGCGACACCGTCGGCAGATGGATGAAACACGTAGGCTTCTGTAGATCTGTCTGAAAGTGCAGAGCGTTGTGTAAACGAAATCGAAATACTGCCTCTCATTAATAATATGAAGATGTCACAAAGCCAGGCTTACAAATATCAGCCTGCAGTGAAAAACAAAATAAAACAAGATTGTAACGTAAATGCAAATGAAGCACATATTGCACATATTTGCAAGAAGAACACTCAAATATTATCTGTAATATTGGCACGTTACGTAATTCATCCTCATAAATAATACGGTAAACAAAACAAAATCATGTTTAAAACTGATATTCTTGTCGATGTCTCTGTCTGGCGGTGCAGATAGATAAATAAATAGATGATGATTGATTGATAGTGTCACAGTTCAAGGATTAGGAGGCAGGCGCGTCTTCACAGAACATATCTTTTATTAAACACTAGGGAGAACTTGACAAGGACGAAGAAGAAACATTAGGGGCTACAATGATACACAACATGTAAAAACAACAACACTACCTTAACACAATACCAGACTCTACACTAAACATAACATAATAAGGATGTTTACAAAACAGAACAACCACGTACCTTGACAAGGACAAAGAACCACACAGGACTCACAAACACTCAGAACTAAAAACCATACTAACGAGGGAAGGAGGTGCAGGTGTGGACTAAACAACAGAACTGATTGGTTAATCAAAACGTGATGGGATCATGTGACAAAAGGAGCGGGAAACAAAACCAAAACATATAGGGGAGAAACCACCCTGTAGTGACACAGAACAGGCACAAAGACTATGGACATTGTGACAGATAATAGATAGTATTTACTGTCCATTGGGAAATATTGTTTTCATAGTACAACTGTCGTAATCAGATACAGAAACATAGTGTTCATTTATATGCATTTAGTTATTTTCATTTCTAAATGAGTTTCATTGTGACGCATGTCTTAACCATTTTGAAATATGCAATAAGTAAGCATTAACCATAGATTGTATAATTACTGGATGGCGCTATGTGTGACGTCACCCATTGGTTTGTTAATATCTGATTTGAGTCACAGAATTTGCCGTTACGGGCGCAGACATCTTGGTTGCGGATGTGACGATTTTAGACAAGAGGGGGGAGTGAGGGAGGAGCCTTTGACCTTTGGGCGGTATCTGGGTGGTGTCTCATTATG